>JAYXIM010030631.1:0-30917 GCA_037575425.1 Anastrepha fraterculus
CATAAGCTGTTCGATGCATGCCGCTTGAGCTTGTGGGTGTGTATGTATGATACGCACTTATTCCCATGTTCACTATGTGATTTGCCATTAGAGATACATTTTCGTGGCCTTTTGCTGCCAAAATTTGTGGCCCGACCCGTCACAACCAACTCTCGCAGTGATCACATTAATTGAACTTTGGTGATCTTCTCGTCCAGAAAATGCTTCTGCATTCATTCTGTTGATTGGCTTCAGCAGTGAAATTATGTGTGTTGCTGCAGATACACACTTTGTGGCAAATATACTTGATATCAGCACTATATGGACTTTATACAGGGTGTTTCAATAAATACATGGATGTTTGCTTAGCTGCATGAGAACTATGGATATCGATTACTATGGTTTGGCAGCTAAGAAAGGAAAACTGTGATGACAATTCCGTCCAATAAGGTTTGGCAAGTCCAAAGCTAAAGTTCCAAATTGTGGAGATTCCCTTACGATGTAAGGCGCGCACTATCGAGCCATGTTGATTGAAATTTTTTTCCAAAAATTTATCAGCTAATCATCCACATTTGGTTCCAACAAAGCGGCGCAACTTGACATACGAGTACAGCGCGCTTAATATTCGATTTATTGGGCTGATCGAATGGACCATGTAACTCGTAATCGAGACGAAAATTCGCCGCATGTCATTTTCAAAAAATAAATGGCAGGAAATAATCTACTAGAGTATAATAAAAAAATTCATTCCAACAATATTTCTGTTTCGTATTATCATATTAAACTCTGAAGCTCTTAAAAAACACCCGATACATATATGATTTCTTCAACAGCATCTGATGGACTGCATTTTCGGTCAATTCTGGCAATATTTGGGGCTGGCTTGTATTGTTCCTGACTTGGGACTTGATATGCCCAAACAGAGAATTATCCAAAATCCGATAACGGATTAGGTGAAATTGGCCAAATTTAATGAAACGCAATAGTTCTTTCTTCCTCATGCTAACTAAAGAGAGTTGGGCGCAATAGAAACCTTTCTCTACCTGTAACATCACCAGTAGGTACGGCATCAAATATTTTCGGCGGTGGAGCGTTTGTATCCACTTGACCACCAGACCCATTCGCTTCGGTTATTTGCCCGGCTTAGAAATGGAAGAAATGTCGTCAGAGCATTAAGGTCGATGGATGCCAACTTTGTTAGTTTGCGCAAGTAATTATACGTTCTTATAAAATATATATAAGTTCCGATCGTTCCGTTAAGAAACAAAGGGCCTTATAAAATATGGTATATGAGCAATTGAGTTTAGGCGACTTGAATAATCTTTTCCATCATCAGGTTAAAGAAGTCATACGGTAGAAGGAAACCCTGTCTCCCAGCTCATTTGGTATCAAACGGCTAAGGGCTGATGTTGCGTTATACCTTTTTATTTCCGAGATGCCAAAATTCTGACATCGCTGCATGTGGGAACGCCTTTTCTCACGGTCAAAAGCGGCTCTAAAGGCAACAAAGATATGGGCGTATCTTTCCGAGACTTGACGTGTTGTGAATATTTGCTCTATGGTTAATTTTGCAGAAGTGTGCATCATGTCCCTTTAGAATATTCAGTTTGAGTAACTGGTTTTTGCTTTGTGTGATGAATCTGAACGATAAATTGGTGATGTTGAAATGAAACAAAGTTTGGTCACCGCTATTAAAAACCCCTTTGCATATATTTGTATGATTATTTATACATATGAATACGTGTATAGTAGTTCATCAGCTAAATATTTTCTATATGCAGAAGAGTTCAATATATATTTACAATTAGCTGAACTTGATACGTTTGAGACTTGGTGAGCTTGCAATCATCTGTTTCTGAATGTGAATAAGTTTTCCCTTCGCACTTTTACCAGGAAGTCAATTTCCCCATACACGGGGCACTCTCTAAATAATATCAGCGAAGTTAAAGATTTAGGAGTTTATTTTGCCACGAAACTAAGCTTCATCACGCATATCAATTACATGGTTTCGAAATCTTATGCAATGCCAGCTTTTGTCCGGCGTTTCATCCTTTGTTTTTCTGATCCCTATACTCGAAAGATTTTAAACATCTCTTTTGTACGACTTTGACTTACGTACTCTGTCTTTATTTGGAGGCCACTCATATAATATGCAGAGAGCTAAAAAAAAATGCATTACTTTTCCGTTAATCTTTAAAGAACTTTTGCCGACTTATGAAAATCGGTGTCAACTAATAAATTTAAAACCTATGCTCCTCAGTAGATTTCTACTTTAGTCTATCTCTCCAAGACCTTAGTGACGGTTTCCGCTTCCGGATTGCTTGATATGCGCCTCAAGGGCCTAGATCGTTAATTGATTGTTCGTATAACCGACCCAAAGGAACTAGGGAAATTGTAATGGCTGTGCGTTCTCTTATACGGAGCTGAACTGTGTACATCCGTACAACGAACAGCAACTTTGATAGTGGTGTGTGCCTACTTTACAGTATCAGGACCAGCCATTCGAGTGATAAGTAGTCCAATAGTGATTACCCTATTAGCCTTCGAAACCTTCGAAAGAAAAAAGTTGTGGGCATTAAAGAACGCTGAGATGTAAGAAAGAGAGCGAAATAAAACACGAAAGGCTAAGACTGTGGCAAAACCGCAGCTGAAAGCTGAAATACCTAAGTTAGTTTAACAGCCAAGTTTTCTCCCCTTTCCAAAGAAAAGAAAGTTCTTTGGTTCAGCATTAAGTCTTGCTATAGAAAGTATGAGAAGGAGACGCTGTACTCGAAAATCGGAGAAATTACTTTTTTATTTCTTACTCAGTCTCTTAAAAAAACTGGTTTGGTCCAATACCCAGCCGAGTGCTCTACTTGCTTACTTACTTAGCTGGCAACTACAACCAATGGTCGGTATTGGCCTTTGAATTGCGCGCGTTGATGACAGTTACAAACATCAAGGGCAGTCAGGTCGTCGCCGACTTGATCTTTCCAACGTGGATTAAGGCGTCCTTCTTTGCGAGTTCCACCAGTACATTTCGAAAAGAGCAGATTTTTTGCTCGAGCGTTATTGGCCATTCGCTCAAACTGACGTAGCCAGCGCAGTTGCTGCATTTTAATGCGCTTCACCTCGTCGTTGTCGTGATTGATAGAGCTTTTTTCGTGCATAGAGGATGGCTCTGCTTTTCAATTGCCTACCTAGCCTAAAGTAGCAATAGTTATTTTTCGCTGGATCTCTTGGCTGACATTGTTGTTGGTGTTAATGCTGGATCCTAGGTAGACAAAGTCGTTAACTACGCCGATCTCGTAAATGTCAAGCGCAACTGTTGTCCAATACGCGTAGACTTTTTGGATGATGGCACAGAGTACTTTTACCGCAAGACCCACTCGACGGGATTCTTTTTCAAGACTGGAGAAAGTTACACTGACTGCTCGCTGACTAATGCCAACAATGACGATGGCATCAGCGTAAGCGAGCGAGCAGCAGGGCACTTTTATAGAAAATTGTGCTGGAGATTTCGATATTTGCGGCGCGAATAATTTACTCCATCATCAAATTGAAAAATGTGCCTAAAAATTAGCAATATGCGCGAGAAGCTAATTCAAATTAAACTCTACTGCTCGCCTCTATAAAAGGCTTTATTAGAATATCGCACAGGTTCACACAGAAAAATAATTCGTTATTTGGCGTGAAATTTTGTCCGTTACGTGTATTTAACGCTCAGTGAAATTTGATGTAGCAGATTGTGGAAATGTGGCAAAATAGCTAATATATGCATGCACGTATGTCTGTCCGGAAGGCTGTATGACTTTATGGCTGCATGGCTGTGTGGCTGTGTTTACGTCCTTCAGTTGCAAAACGGCTTTCGTCACAGCAATTATGACTGCATTTGGAGTGACTCTGTGATGTTGGTGGCTGTTGTGTTGGTGGTGGTGGTGGTGGCAATTGGGATTCGGATTGTCTACGAATGTGTGCGAGTGCGTGTAATAGTTATCACTGTGGTCGCATCCCCATTACGGTAACTGATATTGGCTTTTCACCAACATTGAAAGGGGTGTCTGCTTTAACAACACACACACACACCTTCACACTCATAAACGTACATGCATCTACTTAACACTCCTACATGCGCACTAACAAGCTAAGGCTGGGGCTGGCACTCACGCATCTTTAATGAGACCTACTGCCATTCACTGCAATATGTTTTTTTGTTGTTTTTTTAATTCATTTCAATAAAAAGGAATTAGTTCTGGTCACGTGTTGGCGATCACGCAAAATTAGATTATAATTCATTCACGTATTTTCACTGCACCCTTCAAAGCAAAAGAGAATGTTAACTGTATGTATGTAAGTATGTATTTATTAGCTAATCTTGAATCTGTACTTACTGTGGCAAAGATTCGGCAAGCGCGTTTTATCAGCTTGTAAATATAGTACTTATATGCGTACACATACATACATACACATACACTCGAATAATGGCGAAAATAAAGACGTTAATCAATAAACAAAGATTTTATTCCATAAATTACTACTAGCCGCTCTTCCCGCTCCCAGTCTCCATTCGGCAGCAATGCTCACAGCCCCCCATCGCACTTTCTGAACAACTCTTCTAAAGCGATTTGACTGAATCGCTGGCTAACCGAGTGATGGTTGGACTCCTGTTCTATGCATCACCTGAATGCCCAAAGGCCGACGTTTTTAATTAAACCCAGATATTACGTCAGTCATTCAAACGAGTTGGCCAGTTAGCTGAGAGTGTACGCTTGGGTATCTGTTCTTGCCACATGCCACAAAACTAATTTTGAAAATTCGTGCGTGGCCTTCCTGCTCCGAATTTTTCATTGCGCATCCCACATCAGCCAGTGAGGCCAGTGTGCGTGTTGATGGATTGCCATGATTTTCATACCTACATTTCTAATGAACATCGAATTCTGCTAGCTCACTCCCGAATTCGGTGATTTGTTTTCTTTGAGGCATTGCAAGTGATGTAGTTTCGTGATTTCGCGCGTTTAGATGTGTGCGAGTAGAGGTGTGCACGCATGTTTTGGGATTTCCGCATAAGAGCTTTTTATCAGCAACAGTAAAACACTTCAAAACTTGATTCGAAGGATTTGCATTTTATTCGATTTCCAATTTTTTTTTGCTTTGAAAATTACGCATCTTTAGGTACATCAGAAAAAGCAAGGAAAGTGGTTTCAATAATTTCGTTAAAACTGCGAATTTTCATGAAGCAAATTTAGGAGTAGTCCCACTATGCATGTAAAATACTTTTGGAAATATATATATGCATCTATACAGTGTACACTCTCCTAACGGACACCTCTCTTAAGCGGACACTTTTTTCCACATACCACAAATCCTTAAGAGCATTTTTAAATTGTTTTCTCTTGAGTGGACAACCCTCCTATATCACCTTAACCCTCCCATAACATATTATTAACTTTTCTTTGAACTTTTCTCATAAGACGCCACCTACCATAAGCGGACGAATTCTTTTAGACCCTTAAATATCCGTTTAAGAGAGAGTACATTGTTATTTTTTATTTTTATTTTATTTCTTTATTTAAGTCATGGTACCAACCTTACAGACCAGATTTACAGGGCAACATAACAAAAACTTAAGAACTAAAATTAAATACATAGTTTATTTGACAAATAATAAGACTTAACAAGTGACTTAAACAGAGGCTTTGGTATCGCAAAATCAAGATCAAGACTTCCAGAAAGCCGATTAAGCTCTACAAGTCTTCTTGTAAGTGGGGCGATATTAAGGTAATTATGTACAGGGTGCGCCATTTTTTATGTCGGCATGAAAACATTGAATAACTCTGAAAAATAAAACAACTGATTTGTATAAGGGAGGTATTTTTATTAGGCTTGGTTATTTACAATTTATTAAAACTATTTTTTGAATACAATATCAATCAAGTGGTCACTGCGATCTTTTTTCTGCATTTGTCATCACCTTGTCAAGCATTTCGGGTTTTATAGCGTCGATCTCGGCACGAATGTTTGCCTTAAACTGATCAATAGTCTGTGGCTTTTTGGCGTAAACCTTACTTTTCAGATAATCCCACAAAAATAAGTCCGGGAGGGGTTAAGTCAGGTGATCTGGGGGACCAGTCGATGTCGCGTCTTTTTGACACTAGTCGAAGCGGGAATTTTCGATGCAGAAATTCAATTGTTGCATTCGCTGTGTGTGGCATGGCGCACCGTCTTGTTGAAATCAGTAACCGTCAAAACCTTTCACAGACATAATGAGCTAACATCCATCGATATCGGTTTCCATCGAACGATTCGTCTTATCGGTAAAAATATGGCCCAATGATGGTTTTGGCGCAAATGCCGGCCCAAACAATTACTTTTCGGTCATCCAATGGCGTTTCATGAATCTCGTGTGGATTTTCAGTTTCCCAAAAAAACCAAACGACGAATAGTATTGTCAGACGGTGCCTGTTTGCCGTGATACTATTTGCGATATGCGCGTTGATTGAGAACAATAGAACGACTATTTTCGTTATATAGCGTCACTATTTCAGCGCGTTGTTTCGGTGTAAAGCGACTGAATTGACGTAAGTAAGTACATATGTTGAAGTCGATCGGCTGGTAAACGACAAAGTTATTCAGCGTTTGCATACCGACATAAAAGATGGCGCAACCTGTAGATCTGAGAACTTCAACATAAAATGGACTATAAGAGCGAATTACTCTACTTATATTAGGAACATTGAAACTTATTTGGCCGAGTTGATCTGAACAGGTTCCTTTAACTTTTATTTGGAGCACAAGGCGTCAACTACTCCTCTTCGCCAAGAAACAGGGCTATGTGCTAGTCCAAACTCATTCCATGGCAGGCCGAGAGATTTCATTTCTGCATCTGTAGAGCGGCCACCGTAGCCGGATGTGTTGGTGCGTGACTGCGATTCGGAATTCACAGAGAGAACGTAGGTTCGAATCTCGGTGAAACACCAAAATGAAGAAAACGTTTTTTTTTTAATAGCGGTCGCCCCTCGGCAGGCAATGGCAAACGTCCGAGTGTATTTCTGCCATGAAAAAGCTCCTCATAAAAATATCTGCCGTTCGGAGTCGGCTTGAAAGTGTATTTGTGGAACAACATCAAGACGCACACAACAAATAGAAAGAGGAGCTCGGCCAAACACCCAGAAAGGGTGTTTCTGTAGAGCGTCGCCAGGCGATATGCGATTTGCCTATTGCGAGATTTGCACCAGGAGTGCAAGCGACCTACAGGGTCCGGCACTCGAAGTGTAACCAACTTCAGATCGCTCGCACAGCTGATGCCCGTGCATGATAAGCAGCGATTGTTTGATAGCTCGAGCACCTTAAAATAAATAAAGTTTTTGTTTATCGCACCATTACTTGTTACAATGATACTGGTAGCATCAGGAAACGTCATGGAGGTGGTCATCAAAAGACTACAACGTCACGTAAAATGATTCAAAAAGTGAAGAAGCGACTTGAACGAAATTCCCGATGAAGTGACAATCAAATGGCGAAAGAGCTGAAAATATCTGACCGAAAATCCGCCGCATACTGAAAAATAGTCTCAAAGTCAAGTCTTACAAGATCCAAAAGGCGCATGATCTCACACCAAAGCAGCCACAAGTCAGACTTTAGAGAACAAAGGAGTTGCTTCGTTTGGCCGAAAGCGGTCAATTGTGTTTTCTGACAAGAAAAAATTTCTGTATAGTAGTATTCTGGAGGTAGCTTTGAGGACGTAAACAGGCAAACATTTCGATGGCAGACCATTGACGTTTCAACAGGACTCGGCACCGTCTTACAAACCTCGAGTGGACCAAGAATGGTTAAAAAACAACGTTCCGAACTTCATGCCGTCCACATGATGGCTCTTAAATTCACCAGACGCGAATCCGACAGATTATTTTCTTTGGGCCACTTTGGAGAGCAAAAGGTTCACCAGTCTCGAGACGCTGAAAAAAGCAATTGTCCGTGAGTGGGCCAAAATACCTGCAAGTCACATTCAGGTAGCTTCCGATTCGCTTCTGGACCATCTGAAAGCAATAGTTAAGGCAACAGGTGGTCATATCGAGCAAAAGTAAATTGATTCTTAATTTTGTATTATTTTCACAAATTTTTTACTTTGAATTGAATAAAAGTAATTTACCAAACTAAATTTATGGCCTTTCTAATTGGTTACACTTCGAGTGCCGGACCCTGTAAAATAATAAACATTTATTTGGAGAAAATAAATTTGCTTGATAAAAGTTTAACGTTTTTCTAACTTTCCATATCAATCTGCCAACAGTGCCACAGAACAACTCCCAAATGTGAAAAAATTCTCTCGAAAAAGAAAAACTTGCTAGTGCAACGCTTTACATTGCCACATTGCCTTGCTCTCTGAAATTCGTAGATAAATATATTTGCCAGCAAAATGAGTTGCAAAGTCATTTTCTTTGCCAAGTCCAAACGCAATGCAAATTCATTATTTCACATGGCATTCCTTCTATTTATTTAGATAGCTGTGATTGACAGTTGCATGTCAGTTGCATGCAGAAAAGGGTTGACTTTTTTGGAATTATTGTTGTTGGCATTGTTCGATTTATGAACTGTCATTTTACTAAACAAATAAACCCATTTCAATATGCAACAAATTAAAATTGTGTCTCATCATAATTTCAAAATTAAATTTACATATTTCGGTACATGGATACATACACATAAGTGCATTGCTGGTTATGCAAACATTCATTAATGCAGGCACAAAAGTGAACTAATTTCATTTGAAATTATTTTTATTCTTTATTTTTATTATAATTGCATAAGCAGCATTTTGTAGCGAGAATTTCGTAATCCTGGAACTACTGGATTCAACAGTGATTCTAATGTACGATAGTATATACATACAAACATAGTGGTATATTTGAGATGTGGCTATTAAAAAATTATACTGGCACTGCTTTAGAAGCAGTTCCCTTGCACCAATGTCCAACCAACGCCGTGAAGTATTCTTCTCTTTCTGCAAAATAAAAAAAGCGCCTTCGAGTCACCACTTCAAACAAAGAATGAATTGACAGATTAAAATAAAACTTCACATACGTTCATATGAATATACCAACGTAACAAAAAAAAGCATTTATGCCAGCAGAAACGCCCTCTCTTATCGAACCACAAAACTTATTGAACAACCTAGCATATCTCAATTTGTTTCCTTTTTTCCGACGGACGACCACGGAGTCCAAGCCGTAAATTCTTTATTATTATATTATTATTTTATTAGAATCATTGTTAGTGTCAAATCAAAGGAAAATAAAGGTTATGTCTGTTGGAGTTCGCGGAAGCTGTGAAACAGAAAGTTGAATTCGTCCTGAATGGCCTTTGATAAGAAGGTTTTTAGCATTACTTCCAATAGCAGAAGGATTGAATAAACTGTTTTAGGATAGAGGAGGTTTATATCTATACTGAAGTTGATAACAAATACTTGTAAATATGTGTGAAATCAAAATATTATTTTGCATCGCTTTCTCAAACCGCTTTTCCTTGTTCTCCTATAAGATCAGACTTCGGGAGAAATGAAAAAATAAAGAGTACAGCAAAACGTAATTGTGCCAAGCTTACGCGGGACTCTCGGGGAAGTTGGACCTCTTCGTCTGCGATTGGTGGTGGTTGGACTCCGAAAACGGCATTCGGGGATCGGGAGCTTAAGAAGGTGGTGAGAGTCTCCCGATGAATGTTAAACAACACCTGTCTGTACACTGTCCGATCCAGTAGCTGTCTGTCTGTTTTGTCTAGGATCTCGTCCGCGTAGTTGAGGAAAGGCCTCCTGATGTGACTGGGAGGTGGCTCAGGCTCAAGCAGGTGTCTGCATGGGTGAGGCGTGCGGTAACATCCTAGCAGAAACTGCTTACTGAGCAATTTGTTATGCTCCTTAACAGGCAGCATAAGGGCCTCATCGTGTAGCTGTTGTATTGGTGGCATCATAAGACATCCTGTCGCGGTCCTTAATACAGATTTTTGGCTGGTCTGAAGCTTCGTCCAGTACGAATCACTGGTTCCAGGCGGCCAGACAGGCGCAGCATAGTTTAGAACCGGTCGGCCGATTGCTTTAAAAGTCAACAGCAAAATTTCCTTGTCTTTGCCCCAAGTGCTGCCGGCAAGCGACTTGAGAACCTTGTTGCGATTCAGTACTTTAGTTGCAATAGCGGTTGTATGCGCTGAGAAGGAGAGCAAGCTGTCAAAGGTAACTCCCAATATTTTGGGGTTGGGGTTGAAAAAGGGGTAGTGGGGGAGAGTTGTAAGTTCCTGGCAGTGAAGAAGCGAGAAAGGCTGGCGAGGTAGTCGTTTACCTTGGAGCATCGGCCATCAATGTCATTGCCCATGGCAGCCGGTTCTACGTTACCGGAATGACGTTACCGGAGTGACTCGGGTTTTCTCGGCCAAGGGCTGCCGCTCCAGTAAACTTACCCTGTCTAGTGTACCGTATCCCACCCCTTCTTCTTAGCATCACAGTCCTTGGTGAACCATTGCTTTATTCACAACTTTTCGCCACACGTCTCTATCTAAGAATACTTCCTTTCACCGCCGCACGTTCACTTTCGCAAGGTCATCTTCAACGTCTTCAAGCCATCTCTTTGTGGCGCGTCCTCTTCTTCGACCTCCAACAACGCGCAAGTCAACTGCCTTTCGAGTTGTTTTCCCCTTGGGCATTCTAAACACGCGTCCAAGCCATATTATTTTTTAAGTTTTATTATGACGAAAGTTATAAACGGAAAATATGTCTCTCTACACGTAGTTAGTAATGCATTTCGATTACAGTTATATCATATTTTCCAAAAGTGAGACAAGTTTGTTCACACCGTTTCCCTAAAAATGTTGTACACACATACATGGGCAAATAGTTATACGCGTACATATCCGACTCGCCATTTACTCGCCTCGCAACCCTGCAAAAGGGCTAAACCGAAGATGAAATCAAATTATTCAAAGGTAGACAACAAAGGTAGGATGACAAAGCAGAGAAAATGTCATGTTAGAGGAAATTTAAATTTTTATTGTTATGATTTAATTAAAATTAATTGCCATAAATGTAACGCAACGCCAAGCGCAGAAGTGAATTTCGCACAAACACAATTTATTACTAATCATATTGACTAATGACTCTGAACAAACCTACATACCTACCCAAATCACATACACACATACACAAATGTGACAGGGGAAATAAGCGAAAGGATTGCTACATTCCTGTGCATCGCTAGGCATTGCATTGATGTTTTTGTTGTGCTCATTCATAAATTTTCCTTTTATTAACACTCGATTTGCCACTGCAAAGTTGTCAGACATTTTCAAAATAAGAGAAATTAATTAAACCTTTTTACAATGTGTCGCTGACAATCACAACAAAAATAGCAGAGCAGCAGCAGCAGAAGGAATAGGAAGTCAAAAGCATGCACAAACACATACATATATATGTGGGTATGTATATATAATTGCCCAGTCATATGTATGTATGTGCTCAATACATACAAAAGCCAATTTCCTTTGCTACTTCCAATAGCCCGCCGTCTTCTTAAGCACCTCAAGTGCACGCATACACACACACAAACTTGTCCCCACACGCAAATGTTCATAAGTAGGAAAATAATTTGAAATTGTTCACACGTTTGCCGGCGTGTTGCAACATTTGTTGGACGCGCTGCCGCCTTCTGCCCAGACGCGCTAGCTGTTTCAGTTCTTCACGATGCGAAGGGTTCAAGCAGCTTCTTCTTGTAACCTCCAAACATAACGGCAATTGTTTCAGTACTTTCGGTGCGTTGCACTCGCTCGTGGCTTTTTGTGAACCAGTCGACAAATTACCTTTCAATTTAGAACGCACACGCACACACACACGCAATCTAAATATTCATACGTGCGTACATACATACAAACATATGTGGCACTGTTATCCCGAGAACGCAATCCTCCACTGCATGCCCACTGCCAGCAACCCCTTCGTCTGCCATTGTGTTTGTATCTGCTTGAATCTGTTAAATGTCAAATGTTGTGTTGTTTTGCTTTTGTGCTTTTTAAATATTTGCCACTTTTGATTTTATTAATCACAACAACCCATACATCTTGATCCCTTTTCGTCCTCGCGCTCGAGCGCCGCTTCACTCGCATTTATTGTATGTGCACGCGTATGTGAGGATGCGCTGTAAATGCCCACAAATTCACATTTTAATTGGTAACGAACAACTTTTTAATTCTATTCAAAAGGAGCAGGTAAGGAAGCGCTAAACTCGGTCCGGAGCGAGCTTTATATACCCGCGCATACTGTAGAAAAATTTCATTTGCGCTGGCTGTTAATTTTTAGAGCCACACAAACTCATGGACGAAGAGAAAATTTCGTCGACGAACGGAGGGGAATTGAGACTCAACGTATAAAGAAAGTGGGCGCGCTTTCTTCGATCTCTGTGTTATTGTATTTATGCCGGATCTATTTGGGCAGAAATACGAGTACCAAGTTGTGGGGCAAGTTGGACTACGAAACAACCACGGCAAAACCAAGTATATGCTGTGGACCAAATCAAAAAGCAACCCAGCTGATCTTGTGATTGACAACGCACGTTTCGAGGTTGTGGAAGAATTTAAATATCTTCGAAGGGAGCTTAGCGCCAACCACGACACAATAATCGCCATACAAGGCAGGCTACATGCGCCAAATAGGGCGTACTTCGCCCATATAAAGCTATTCAAGCCCAAACTCCTATCAAGAAACCAAAGACTACATATGCATCATGCGCTCTTACGCTCAATCCTGACATTCGATTGTGAGGTGTGGACGATGAAGATGAATGACGTGAACCAAATAGTATCGTTCGAAAGCAAAATACTTTGAAAAATATTGGGATGGAGAATAAGTTCATAGCGTTTTTATATTTTCTTTTATTTTACAACGATTTGTTTTGCTGTTTGGCAAAGGGTAAGCGTTCGTTCGATAGAACTCTTTGTGCTCTACAAAACTGTGTCAATTCCATTTTGATTTATTTATTTTTTTATTAGTTTTCAAGCGAGGAAGTGGAATACCCAGGAGGCGAAAATCAATATTTTCGACACCTGCTCCTTTTCGCTTTTCATAAAGGTCACAAAGCTGCTGAATCAACCCACGACATTTGCGACGTGTATGGAGAAGGGGTCATACGCAAGTCTACAGTACGGAAATGGTTTCAAAGTTCAAAAATAGCGACTTTGACGTCGATGACTCCCGCAGCGGAAGGCCTTCTGATGGTGAGTAGATCAAGAATGTCCCAAAGCACTTTTGAAGGAGAACGGTCCCAAACCAGTCGTGAATTGGCGAAAAAATAAAACGATCCTCCATCACCTCAGGGATTTACCGAAAAATTGGGAGCCTGGGTGCCTCAAAAACAAAGAAAGTTGCTTCAAATTGCTTCTCAGCATCTCACCCGCCATCGAGCCACACGCGGTCATAAACAGCCCTTTTGTGTACGGAATCGCCCCGAGAGATGAGAAATTTTGACTCTACATCAATATGAAGCAAAGCAAGGAGTGGGTGACTCCAGGAGATACGTCAAAGCCGAGAGTCGAGCTTGATCTTCATCCAAAGAAGACCATGATATGTGTTTGGTGGGACTGGGAGGGCATGGTGCACTGGGAAATGCTCGAAAAGAATGTCACGGTCAACAAGGAGCTCTACATTGCCCAGCTAGACCACATGAATGAGGCTTTCCACTGAAAACATCCGATCGACATAGTCAAACCATACTCATCCACGACAATGCCAGGCCTCAAGTTGCACAAGTCGTCAAAGCCGCACTCCAAGAGCTTGAATGGGGGACATTCAGCATCCACCATATTCTCCGGATCTTACGCCGACCGATTACCATCTTTTCCACTCCCTGTCAAACCATCTGAAGGGTGTTACCTTCGATAACAAAGAAGTTCTTAAAAACTGGCTCAACAACTTCTTTGACACCAGACCAGGCGATGTTTTGCGGCACGGCATCAACAAATTGGTCGAGAGGTGGGAAGAAGTTGTAAGCAGCAACGGCGAATTTATAATTGAATAACTATTGACATACTTATTGTTTTTTGTTTAAATAAAAGTCTTCGGCAAAAACGCTACGAACTTACTCCCCAACTTAGTGTATGGTCCAATCAGGCTGCAAAATGGCACATATTTGTATTAGATACAACTCTGAGCATAAGTACCTCACACACATAAAATGCATTAAAGTCCAATGAATACACTGGCTTGGACACGTAGAAAGAATGCCAGAACAAAGAACACCAAAAGGAGCCTTCAAGAAAAACCGTATGGGAAGCGAAGTGAGGGCAGATCAAAGAAATGATGGGTGGATGCAGTTATCGATGATCTCGAAGAGATGAATTTGAAAAACTGATGGCGCCTAGTAGTGGATAGAGAAATTTGGAGGAATGTAATTGCGGAAGCATTGGTCCATCCGAACTGTCATGCTAAGAAAGTAGAAAGAAAGAAGAAGTTTTTGATCAGTTTTAATGAGTCCTTATCGAAAGGCAATTTCATAAAAAGTTATATGGTACACCCCATTTTATTTAAAATCATTTTATTTGCGTTACATTGTTTTTCGGTTCATCAATTGTATTTGCTTTATTTATTACAAAGATTATACTTTTTTTCTTTTTTGAAAATTCATGTTATATGGCCGGTGGGCATTGTTCCTCATCGATTTCAAGCATTTTCATTACCAATCCACATTCGACAAAGAGTAATATTTGTAGCTCCATTGAGCTGACTTGATTTTTACTCGAGTAAACGGGCGCATACAACATCATTCGGTAGTCACTTGAAACTTGTACATACTTTGCTGGGCTAAAATTCAATGAGCCATGAATCTGCATACCCAGAAAAATTCTAGAAATTCTGATCAAAAAATTTAAAATTTTAATAAAATTTCGAGAAACTTTTGAAAATCGTTTACAAAGCTTCAATTGTTTAAATTGATTTTATTGTAATATGATATATTTTTACAAAAAAAAAAAGTTGGGTGCTTATAATTTTGCACGCATGAATTGTGGTTAGGGCAAGTATTTGTTCTTGATAGCTTTTGGGGCCCTTTGGCTGTGGGAACTCTTATAACGAAGCGCACTTCTAGGAAAGAATTGGATGCAAAACATATTTATTTATTTGTTGTGGTGGCTCGGGAGAATATTGTAAGGTGAGCTCTTAAGGGATGCATCTTCGCAAGGATGATAAATTATCATCAGCTATGGCCATCAGCTATAGTGAAACATAAGATTGTCAAAGTAACTTCGATTGCCATGTCACCGGGGACTCGGCAACAGAATTCTGCCCGCTCATTTCACACGCATTCACATACTCTTCCAATCAGCCATTATTCAGACGGCAACAAGGTAACATGGGCAAAGACTCAGCTATTTTTTTTTCGTATATCACCAACACAATTTCGTTTTTGCCGTTGTTATGGCCCTTGTGGCGTCAGCCCATCAGCTGATTCCTTCAAATTCGCTGAAAGTTGGTTGGTCTGATCTTGGCCACACCTCTACGATCTTTTCACCATGGATTCTTCGATGCATGGTTGTAGACTTATGCACGTAGTGTTTGCTTTTGACCAACCACTTTTTCTCAAATGAGCTCTTCGTATTATTCTAGTTCTACAATTTATTAGAGGGAAAGTTCTCCTCCTTGAATTTCGACATGTTCATATAAACATATTTGAATATTTTTTTATGACGTTACTTCTATTGGCATTCCTTGTCAACTGTGAATGCTGCGAGAGATTGGTATTTGTGATAAATGCTGAAAAATTTACTCTTTAACTTAAAGTTCGCAACACTCTACCTACATTGCACTTTAAAGGGAAATAAATATTTCATGTGCCCAAATACATATACACACACATATGCATATCCATAATTTGTCATGTATGTATGTATGTGTGTGCGCACCAGGTGAGTCCATTTCATTTACGAATGAATTCACTTCAAATTTGCAGTATCAAAACCACAATCGAAGCGACGGCACTCAAAGGGAAGCTTTAATTATGTATTTATTGATATTGTCAGCAGAGCAGAAAAAATGCATAACTGTTTCGTCGGTTCACTTTTTACACTTTATGATTTTATAGAGTTGCGCAAACACAAACAATAAATTTATTGAGTTAATTTATGTCGGTTTTTATTGCTGCAAATTTCACATGACATGCGTGAGTATCGGTAGCAGTAGTGCAGTGCAGCATTACATTTATAAATATTGTAATTGCATAATTTTTGTTAAGTGAATAATTTTAACTCATTAAACATTTAAACATTGATTGAGTTGCCAATGGAGCGTCGCCGACACGCATTAAACGCAACGCCTGGTTGTATGCATTTATTTGCATATACATAATGTGCATACGTGTATGTGTACTCGTATGTCAACACACGCACAAGCACAAATCCCCATAGTGGCTTTTGCATTGTGGTCAATGTTGTTTGGGTAACGAAGAACACGCGTATGCGGCTTATTAACGACAACAAATTACTTAATTAATTACCATGGAAAAACGAAAATTACATTAATTTATGCGGTTCGCTTTAATTACTGTTTGTGTGGTTGCAGGTGAGAGTTGCATACTCCCACATACTCACATATGCATACTATGATGAATTCGATTGCATACGATCGTGGATTCGTAGTGCTCTGGAGTTATAGTTGTAGTTGTGGTTGCTCTTGCTGTTGATGTCACTGGTCGATGGGCTGTTGATGTTATTATTACTGTTATATTATTATTGGCGTTGCTGTTTTCGATTTAGCTATCAAATATGAAAATGTCCTTATAATAGGAATAAAATAAAGCAACAACAACAGTTGAGTGCCAATGTAAACTTAAGTGGGGGCGTAGAATAATTGTCATATAAATTGCACACAAATACAGTGGAGGGGAAAATGAATAAATTTCAGAAGCAACCGTTAATGATTAAAATGGATTCTGCGACTAGCCAATTGGTTGGGTGAGTATTATTATATTTTAATAACTAAAAACGTACGCTCATAAATTGTACATAGAAATACACTAAAATAGATTTACAAGTAGGTTAGGTTAGATTATGGTGGTAGTCGGTCTGCACGACCAACTCACTTAGACCTTACAGGTCCATTGTGATACCACTGTGCTACACGGGAACCTCATTTATCTTCCTTCGTGGAACCATTTCGTGGCTCTTATGAAGCGTAGTATTGATGCCAACCCCACGCCAGACAGTTCTGTAAGAGAATTAAAAAAGTATTTACCTAGACAACCTGCTCTGATTTTAGCTAGGGCTGGACAATTGCAAAGGAAGTGCTCAACTGTTTCTTCCTCTTCCTCATCTCTACAACTTCTGCAATATTCATGGGAGAAAACTCCTAGTCTCGAGGAATGCCTGCCAAATAGCCAGTGACCGGTTAAACAAGCCACGACCTTCGAGATATTGTCTCTTGAGAGACTAAGCAATTCCTTTGTTCTTTTCTTGTTTATTTGCGGCCATAGTAGCCTAGCTGTTAGACACGTATCTTCATTTCTCCATGACCTATTGGCCTCTTGGATAAAGTAGTTTTTTATTATTAGTTTACTCGTGGCCATGGGTATTCCGATGGTACTTTTATCACTCAGCAGTTGGAGAGCGGTACCCTTTCTGGCTAGCTCATCTGCTTTACAGTTTCCCTCAATATCTCTATGTCCCGGAACCCAAATAAGGCTGACCTTGAATACGTCACTAATGTCATTTAGAGCTGCCCGGCATTCCTGTGCAACCTTCGATCTTAGTAAAGCCGCATTCATTGATTTGATGGCCGCCTGGCTATCCGAGAATATATTTATAATCGTTTTTGTTACGGCGTGCGTATTTAGGTATGTAGCCACTTCTTTTATAGCTAGTACCTCTGCCTGATAGACGCTGCAGTAGTCTGGTAGTCGAACGGATAGTTCCAGTCCTAATTCCTTCGAGTAAACTCCGTAGCCAACCTTATCGTCTAGCTTGGAGCCATCTGTATAAAAGTTTAATTCCCCCCTTCTCCATGGCCTTGTTGTATGCCACTCCCTTCTTGACGGTATACTCGTCTTGAAGAGCCTTTCAAAGGTGAGTCTAGGGATAGAGTAGTCTATTTCTTGTTTATGACTATTCAGAGAGTGCAAAATGGAAGCGTGGCCAAAGCACCGGTCTTTCCATAGCGCCATACTTTTTAGTCTGAGCGCCGAGGCGGCGGCCACGTGTTTTCCTACCAGATTTAGGGCAGGTAAGTTGATTAGCACTTCCAGCGCTTTGTTTGGAGTAGTACTTAAAGCGCCAGAGATGCATAAAAAAGCTGTTCTTTGGACCTTACTCATGATTTTAGCGTAAGTCGCCTTTTGAGCAGATGGCCACCATACAAGTATTCCGTACATTAAGATTGGCCTAACTACCGAAGTATAGAGCCAGTGCGTAATACGGGGTGTTAGTCCCCATTTGATACCGACCGCTTTTTTGCAAGTGTATAATGCAACGTTGGCCTTCTTTACTCTTTCCTCAATATTAGATTTCCACGTGAGTTTCCTGTCTAGTATGAGTCCTAGGTACTTGACATTCTCTTTCAAAGGAATCTCCACACCCTTAAAAATTATTTGAGTTTTTGAGGGGTTTATATCGAGTCCCCTGTTCTCAGTCCAGCTTCTAAGCGTGGCCATGTTAGAGCGCAGAATATCCATAAGGGTATTAGGATATTTGCCTTTAACGGCGATTGCTACGTCATCTGCGTAAGCTGTGACGTGGCAACCCCCTCTTTCCAGGGTCAGCAACAGGGAGTTTACTGCCAAGATCCAAAGAAGAGGGGAGAGGACTCCACCTTGCGGTGTGCCTCTGCAGACCTGTCTGCTTAGAGTAGTGCCCCCTAATTTAGCCGTTACCTTTCTTTTGATGAGTATATCTTCTATCAGGGCTACGACATGTGGTTCAACTCCAAAATCTTCTAATGAATCTACTATAGCGGAATCTACACTTCGGTTTGATTTTAAGGCCGACTCCGAACTGCGTGCGTTCGATCGCCACAAGATCATTTATTTTGTAAACCGTTGCCGCCTTACGTTTTCGATTGAATTGCTTTCGGTTTTCTTCTTGAATTTTACATATGGCCTTCTTTGCGTTCTCACGTGCTTCTTCTCTACCTTTGTTGAACCCATCAATCCAATCCTCCTCTACCAATTGCATAATTTTCTCTTCGTTTTTAGTTCTCATCTTAACTCCCACCAACAGTTCGAACGGCGTTGATTGAATAGCTCGGTGAAACGTGTTATTTAATACCCTTTGTAGAACAGGCACTTGTTGAAACCATTTATCTAATTTGTCTACGCAGAGCTTCGTTAGTACAGATATGATCGTTGAGTTCAGCCTCTCCACCTGACCGTTACCTCTGGGAACTCCTGCAGTAATGTGCACAAGCTTTACACCGTGATCCTCGCAGTAACATCTAAATACGTTTGAAATAAAAGCGCCGCCACGATCTGCGATTACTCGGTTGGGGTAACCAAACGTATCTGCCACTATTTCAAACTTTTTGACAACTTCCTCGACGTTGAGTGTTTTGGTTGGAAAAAGCCAACAAAATTTTGTAAAACTGTCTATCATTGCGAAAATATATCGATACCCCTTCGCTGTTGTAGATAAAGGACCTAAATGGTCAATGTGGAAAGTTTCTAGTGGTTGTTCCCCTTTCGGTATGGGATTGAGAAAAGACTCTTTTTTTCCATGTTTTCTCTCTGCTAAGATGCATTTCACACAGGAAGCGATGCACGAATCGATTCTTTTGGCTACGTTAGGTATAAAATACTCACGCTCAATTTTTTCTTTGGTCTTTTGGTGGTGAAAGTGGCCATCTTCATGCGCTGTCCTAACAATGGTATTTTTCAACTGCTCTGGAACGACATATAAGAAAGAATTATTTACATTTTTATACAAAATTCCATGTTGGACTACATAGTCTTTATATGGTCCATGTTTCAATGCTTCAATTATAGCACATATCTTTTCGTATTTTAATTGCGCTTGACGTAACCGAATTGCTATGCTATCTGTTTGCGCGCAAAGGGCTACTGGATTTCGGCTGAGAGCGTCAGCATGTCTCATTCTGGTACCGGAGCGATGTTCAACCTCGTATTGATAATCTTCCAGTAAAAGGGCCCAACGTGCAATGCGAGTAACCAAGTCCTTTTTCTTTAAGGTAAGAGCAAAAGCTTTACAGTCAGTTACCAATTTGAAAAAGTGTCCTAGTAGATAAGTGCGAAATTTTTTAACCGCTTGAACCACTGCTAACACCTCTAATTCGTAGCTTGAATACTTCGCTTCAACGTCGCTTGTTTTTCTGCTCATAAAATATACCGGATGTAACTCCTCGTCCTCGCAGCTCTTCTGCATCAACACTGCGCCGTATCCGTGCTGACTTGCATCTGTGTGTAGTTCGGTGTGCTGACCGTATTCAAAAATCTTCAAAATTGGAGGATTCACTAATTTCATTTTAAGCTCATTAAAAGCGTAGGTTTCATTTTCCCCAAAATTAAATTTTATCCCGTTTCTTAAAAATTGGCTTAATGGTCTCGCTATAACTGCGTAATCTGGGATAAATTTACGAAAATACCCCGTAAGTCCCAGAAAACTCTGCACCTGCTTTGTAGTTCGCGGCTGTGGAAAATTCATAACGGCCTTGATTTTGTATGGTGAAGGAGAAATCTCACCTGCCTTCACAAGGTGGCCCAAATACTCGACTTCAGCCTTTAAAAACTGACACTTTGACCATTTAATAGACATACCATTTTCCTCGGCGCATTTTAAAACCATCTTCAACCGCTGCAAACCTTCATCTCTTGTTTTAGCGGGTATAATTAAATCGTCGATGTAAACGATAACGATATTTTCATTTATTAATTTCCTGAAAACGTAGTTTATATAACGTTGGACTACGCTGGGTGAATTACATAACCCAAAGGGCACGCGCTGAAATTCGTATTGCCCCTTTTGCGTAACGAAGGCAGTGTACTTTCTACTTGCTGGTTCTATCTCCACGTGAAAAAATCCATTCTCCAGATCGATCGTACTGAATACAAATGCTCCCTGCAGCTTGTCTAATTGGTCTTCAATAATGGGAAGCGGATAGTGGTCACACCTGATTCTTTTATTTAGCTCGCGGAAATCTATACATAAACGATGCGAGCCGTCCTTCTTTTTTACGAGAACCACTGGACTAGCGTAATCGGATGAACTTTCCGTTATGATTTCTTTCTGCAGCCATTCTCGTACTTGCTCATCAATGATATTTTGCTCGTAGGGTGGAAATCTCCGTGGTCTTTGGAAAACCGGTGCCTCGTCTAATGGGATGATTTTCATTTGAACAGGTAATTGCTTAGGTACTTCTGGTGAGTATTCTTAACCATTTTGCGAATCTCGTCCACCGCAGATTTGTCGCATGCAATAGAAAAATCAAGTTCGCTATCCACCGCTTCAAGTTCAATATCAGCTAATAGACATGATCTTATTTCATCAGCAGTGCATTCTTTAGATTCACCAACCTTTTTCACCATCGTCAACTTACCGGCTTCTATTTTTACAACCGCCTGTCGAATTATGTTTGCACCCAATGAAAGATTATATTTCATACACCCATCATTCACGATGTGAGTTTCAACGTCAGTGTAGATCTCGCCATTTATTTCCATGTTGAGTTTGCAGACACCTTTAGTGTGCACCTTAGAGCCCAAACCAGCCACGGATATTGATTTAGTTCTGTCAAAAGACATCGGTTTAATTATTTTCATCACCGACTCTTTGATCACGCAAATGTCGCTTCCAGTGTCCAGCAAACTGTCGATGACGACCCTGTTGACCTTCACTGGAACACACATATTGTTGACCGAAACGACATTCACTAGAGATGACTTTGTTGCTTTTGGACAGTCGTTACGCTTATGACCGAAGTCATTACAACCGAAGCACTTTGGACCTTTCTCTTTTTGAGGACACATATGAAACTCATGTTCTCTCGAACCGCAATTAAAACAGTAACGTGATTTAATTCTTGATTGCATTGTTTTGTTTTTGTCCGCATAAGCAACCTGCGTTTTCTCTTTTGGTTGACTCTCACTCTTTTTTATTTTCTCATATATTATTAGTTTTTCTTTGAATTCCTGTATAGAATTTGAACCGTACAAAATCGCTTTACCGTTTGCCGTATCGTTTATACCCTGTATGACATAACTTATAATAGAAGGAACGTCCACTTCTGCTTGTGATGCTATACCAATCATTTTGTACAAATATTCACGGCAGCTTTCGTCGTGACTCTTTCTTGTTGTTGCCATTTTACTATGTACGTCAGCTGCGCTAATTCTGGGCTTAAACTCTGCATATAGCGAAGCTTTTAACTGAGAATATGAGCGAGGTTTGGCTTCACATTCGATGTACAGTTTTGCCGTACCGCTAAGCGATCTTTTACAAAATACGTAACGCTGTAAATCTGTCCAACGGAAAGTTTCGGCATAGCTCTCAAAATCTTGCAGCCATACCTGCACGCTCATAGTTTCGTCACCGGTGAATTTTTTAATTATTCCCTCGATATCATTAAAATTAATTTTTGCGGTATTTGTACTGCCTCCTGCTCCCTCTTCCAGACGCGTAGAATTCGGCATAGTTACTTCGAAGTCAGCTTCGCGGTTGCTGCTTTGCAACTGTCTTCTTCTGCGACCGCTCATTTACGTTACTTTTCACTAACAAAAACTGGGCTTTTTTTTTTTTTTTTTTAACAGGAATATATCCCGGTTGAGCCCCCACGATATGGTTTTGTTGTTCGGTTTTTTTTTATTTTATTTTTTAATTCAAAGTTAAGTATAATTCATTTACAATTTCAATTATTTCAGCAATAACGAAAATTAGTTTATTGTTAAAATTAATGTTACTATGCAGCCCTGGATAGAGTACAGCACAGATAAATTTTCCGTTTAGTCGTTTCTTCAAACAGCTCAGCCACGTCCACGGCTAGTAATCAACTGCATGCCCGTTTTGTTCACTCTCTCTCGTACTCCTCGTTCCCACATGTATTCATCTATTATTCTCTCCAGGATCTTGAGAAGAAAAGACGTTAGAGTAATGGGTCTGAAGTCTTTAGGGTTAGTGTGTGAGGACCTACCTGCCTTGGGTATGAAGGAGACTTTCGCCTCCCTCCATCCTAGCGGAATGTAGCCCATGTTAAGACAGCTTCTCATGATAATTTTGATAAACGGTAGTACAATGCCCCGTGATTGCTGCAGTTCAGCGGGGTAGATACCGTCCATTCCTGGCGATTTATAAGGACCAAAAGTGTTAATAGCCCATTCGATTTTTGAGTGTGTGACTAAGAGATTTCCTAGGTCGGATTGCCTTTCATTATTGGCGGAATGGTTTTGTTCCACCGGCTTGTTTCCTGGAAAGTGTGTGTCTAGGAGAAGACCTAACGATTCCTCACTTGACGTAGTCCATGTATTCCCTTGACCTTGTAGGTAGCCTAGGTTGCATGGCGTCTTTGAGAGAATTTTTCTTAATCTGGCCGCTTCTGAAGTCTCTTCAATTTCTTTGCAATAATTTTGCCATGATTCACGCTGCGCAGTTCTAACTGCTTTTTTGTAGTTTTTCAATTCAGCCTTATAGGCTTGCCAGTCTTCTGACCTTCTCGTGGCCTTGGCCAGATTAAATAGTGTTCTATGGGATTCTCGTAGCGAGGTTAGCTGCTTGGACCACCAAGGTGGTTGAGACTTCCCTCTGGGTCGGACAACCGGACAGCTGGCTGCTAACGAGCTATTCATTGCTATAGTTACCTGATTAACCAGTTTATCCAACTCCCCACAAGTAGTGGGGGTTTTGGGGGCTTTCTTTGGCAGCAGAGCTCTTAGTTTTTTATTGTAAACTCCCCAGTCAGTTTTCCGTATATTCCTGAACTGACTAACTTGGGGAGACCTAGTGTCGATTTCGAATTCAATATACCGATGGTCTGAGAACGAATTTTCGTTTGAAACTCGCCATCTTTTAATGTGATTAGAGAACATGTCGGAAGCCAGGGTGATGTCCAAAACTTCCTCTCTGTTCATAGTAACAAAAGTCGGCTCTGAGCCTAAATTCAAAACACTAATTTTATTTTCTAAGATAAAGTCCAGTAGTGACTCACCTCTAGAGTTAGTGTCGCTGCTGCCCCACAGGATGTTGTGAGCATTTGCGTCGCAGGAGACAACCAAATGTTTGTTCTTCCGGGCTGCCTCTTGCACAAGAGTACGGACTTCGTCCGGCGGAGCATCTCTGTCGTAGGCCATATAGGCGGAGGCTAGCCAGAAACCGGTTTTCCCAAGCTCGATGCTTGCCGCCACCATGTCGCCGCTACTAAGCTGTGGGAGCAAGAAGATGTTTATATTATTTTTAGCGAGGATGCAGCTACGGATCTTACCTCTGTGTTGTACGGCAATCAGTTTAAATCCCTTCACTCCGAGGCCGCAGATTTTATTGCCGTAAATCCACGGCTCTTGAATGAGGGCTATGTCAAGTCCACCGGCAGCCAAGCGGACGCAAGTTTGGAGTGGTGGAGATTAATTTGGATCAGCTTCATGAGAATCTGTCCGTTCCATCTCCACCATCGTGACCTCAACGTCCTCCTCCGAGATCTCCCCACCCTCAATGTCAGCGAGGAGATCGTCTTCGTTGAAAAGCGGCCCCACACCGGTCAGCCTCTCCGAGTCGGTTGAGCATTGGCTGTTGGCCAACCCTTCTGCAGTATCGCTCCGCAAGCTGGCTTTGTCACTCTCCTCATCTGAGTTCAAAGCTGGCTCGTCGCTGCGATAGATTCGAATGGTTGCGTCAACGAACCCGAACCTCACGACATTGTTTTTCTGCGCCAGTGGGCCGAGCGATTCTCCATTGAGGATGAGCATCACCTGTCGCCTACCTTCTACTGGCTCCTCTATTTTACCTACCTTCCAATTGTGTGTTGGCAGGTCTCTATTGCAGGACTTGAAGATTTCTTCAATTTTGTTTGGCTCTGCCGGCTTGGCCGGAATCCAAACTCGAGCTCGAGGCCTGCTAGGAATTTCATCCTTGCTGACCGCATCGAGTTTGGCACCCGGCCAAACCTCTCCTATCTTGTTTACGGCCAACCTGTAGAGCGTGGCTGACCTAGTGTCTTCGCAGGCGATGAGTTTAGCTCTACCTTGGTACCAGCCTGCGTCATGACAAAGGGGAGGAGGCCCAGGATGTTCCTCTAGGATCTGGAGGTACACTTTGGCGATTGCCTCCTCAATCCACAATCCAATTCCTTAGGAATCACTCCTTCCTCCTCTCCTTTATCGATGACAGCCAGTATCTCACCACCGCCTTTTACCACCTCACTAAAGGTTGGATATTTTTGGCCACCTGCCTTCTGTCTTTTGGCGGCCCTTTCCGTAGTCTGCTCTGCAGACCGTTGTCTTTTGGGAGTAGCACCCGCCGGTTTTCCCAAGTCGGATATTACTCCCTTTGCCCATTCTAGTGATTTAGCGTGGTCTTCGGTTAGCTGGTCTGTTGCTACCTCTCCTAGTCTAAATATGACCCTGCTGGCCGCCTTCTTTTCATAATAATTCTGTTTAGAGGGACGGACATGTTTAGCCGGTCCCCCCGTTCTGCGCTTATGATCTGCCTAGAGGTACTAGGCCCTTCTATGGCAACCTGCCGGTTAATCCTAGAAGCAGGTGCCGACCCCCGTCCTCTATAAGAGGTTGAGGTGGGATGGGGGTTATTTGCCCTACGCAGCGTTGCCCCCGCAGCTTCTGCCATTGACTGTTTTGAGGCCGGTTTACCCAAGCCTCCTCGCCCCCCGCTGTCTCCTGCAGTACTCGTGCTGGGACCAGCCCTTTCGCTTAGGCCCCCTCTAGATCCTAATAGCGGCGGTCTGACCACTGCCTTGCTCTCAGCTGTAGCAGTATTCGAAGCCACCTTTGTTGGTTTTTTGGGAGGACCGACCTCCTTGTAAAAAGTATTTTTCTTGTTAGACATGTTCATTTTGGTCCCACGAGTGTCGGACAAGGGAGGTCCGCCTGTGCAGAGGTCCGTGTGCACAGGTAAGGCTAGATAGAACCGGAGGTCGCCAGGTATCCGGAGCACTCCGTTCCAGACTGGGCTATTTTTGGTCTGGGTCCCCAGCCAGGCTGAACCTCGGCACGGGTCGTATAACACCTTGTTCCGACCCAGGGCAGAGCTTGGTCATCGTTCAAAAAGCAGCCCGAACCAAGGGAATGAAGTGCATTCGCTCAATACTGGAATGTATTCAAGTGCCACCACTATCATCCATTGGTAAGGTCTGGTTAGTGATTCGACTAAGCCTCCGCACCACGGCAAGGTGTCTGCCATCGCGAAGGAGATTTACAAGTAAATGCATGGTAATATTTTTCTACAGGAGTACCTACACATGGCGCATGAGCCATTTTCTTTGAAAGTGGTATAAGTCCATTAGTTAATGATAAAAATTAATATAATTTACTATGAACTTTTTATTTATAAACTTTTTCCAAAAAATTTGTTAAAATTCTCATTGTTTTTATCATTACAAATTTTCTTAATTAATGAAGTTACAAATATAACTACTTTGAAAATTGCGTAAGTGCACTTTCCTCAAAGCATACCAAAATTGTACTACTTAATTTCTTTTGTTTATTTTTATATGTGTGGCAACATTGTAAATGACATAAATATTTTTATAGTTTCCCGGAATTTCGGATTTTCCTTGGTTATTTTTGAATATGTAATCACGCAACAACATTCGGTAGCCTGCAGCGAGATGTGCGCTCGACAAAGTAGAAATTCGAAATTAGTTTAAAATTGTTCAGTCCCCAAGAATGGCGAACAAATTATCGACCATTATTATTTATATTCTGGGCAATCTTATCTACCAAATTATACCGATTTTGGAAGTATCGAGAGTGCTTTGGGAAAAAAGATTTATTGTACGTTCTTAAAGACTATTGTGTGTGTGTGTGTGTAATTGGCGCGTACACCCTTTTTGGGTGTTTGGCCGAGCTCCTCCTCCTATTTGTGGCGTGCGTCCTGCTGTTGTTCCACAAATGAAGGGACCTACAGTTTCAAGCCGACTCCGAACGGCAAATATTTTTATGAGGAGCTTTTTCATGGCAGAAATACACTCGGAGGTTTGGCATTGCCTGCCGAGGGGCGACCGCTATTAGAAAAATGTTTTTCTTAATTTTGGTGCTTCATCGAGATTCGAACCGACGTTCTCTCTGTGAATTGCGAATGGTAGTCATGCACCGATCCATTCGGCTACGGCGGCCGCCGTATTATAATTTCATAAAACAATGCCGAAAATATAAAAAGTTCATTTTGCATGAAATGGAACAAGCAAATTTTGTTTCCACAAAACCCGTAGAAGATACAATTCGAAGAAGGCGAAGAAATAACAATGGTGAAGAAATCAATTGGTTGAAGATAAGGTTGAATAAGGATTTTAAAAAGCAAACCATATGAGGACAAGGTCTTTAAATCACTAAATGTATTGCCCTCACAGGGTAGACCGCAGAACTTTGGAAATATAGTACACCGCGTTTATATCATCATTCCGAACAGATCAAATTGAAAAATGCACAGATAAGATATATCCCTTCAATACATCAAGACTATTTTCGAAAACTTGGTCATGATGAATAAAGTTCAAATATATTAATGTAAGGATATAAATAACTTTGATAGAAAATTAAATGTTGAAATAAAGCTTTTTCATTTTGTTATTTTTTATTTGTTTTATTGTTAAAGTATTTCAAAAAAGTTTCATAAAAAAATTGGTTTATTTCAATTGACGTCCCGTAGTTATTATCTTTTTTGGATATGTAAGATTTTTTCTTTTTGAAAGTGCTGTAAGTCCTTTTGAAGTTATTGAAAGTATACATTTTTGTTAATCAAATTAAAAAAATTATTATATTATAAATTCAAATCAATTTAAAGTTGAAAAAATACAAAACTCATGTAATAACATTTAATATTTAATTGCGGAAGAGAAAATCCATTATTTTTTCGTCAGATTAATGTAGTGATCGATATCTCGTAAAGTATGTACCAATTAAACGGAACCCAGTGGTCTAGAATTTATAAAAAAAACAATTTTTTTGTTCTTTTCGTTACCTCATATTGTATAAGGAACACGCATCTACATACGCTTACTGAAATTACTGATTTGAGAGTAATTTTTGATTCCACTTGCATTTATTCGGCGTTTTGCCTCCGTTTTTACGGATTCCCACACTTCAAAGCCACTATTTACTTCGCTCGTACGGTTTAAGTTGGAGTATGCCGTCCTTAATTGGAGGTCATGTCAACAATGCAACTTCAATACACTTTAAAAGAAATTTCATCGTTTTGTATTCGGATCTCTAAACTTCACTCATCCAATTCTTTCATACAATGCAAGGGTGTGCATTAGTCAATTTGAAATTGTTACATGGCAGAAGAAGAAGTATACTTTCACTTTGCTTTATTTTCGACATTAGAAATGGAACAGTTGACTCGTCTTTCCTCTTAGAGCGCATTTTCTGAGTAAAGATTTATTCTTCCCAGAGCGGATTGTTTATGCCTCGAAAGCACCTTTGATTAGAATATTGGATGAGCTTAACCAGCTTTCAAGTTCTTTGGCTTTTAATTTTTCACCTTCTAAATATGATTTCAAATTATCACTCAATTTTTTAAATAGTTGCGGAATATATAAATATAACTGTTACTGTTGGTTCTATCTGTCTAGTCTGCAAGAAAACTTTCATTTCTAGATTTACTAAATGAGTAAATGAATAAATGAATAAAGAAATTAAATAATGAACGGAGTTATTGAAAACAGCTCAAAACGAAATGTTTCGCTTGCCCAGATAGTGTCTTCTTCAAAAACTCGATCTCATCAAAATCATTTTAAACCAATTTGGAAACTTTTCTCCAAGCCATACCTATCTTCACTTTTTCTTAGTACTTACAAAATGTATGCCACAAAGTGTTTAAATTGATATATAATTCCAATAAAGCTGCCTTAAACTAGTGTCTAAATGGCAATTTTTTAGATTCCGTGGGTGAAAAGTAAATTTAAAAATTTTAGTATTAAATAAAATTTCACTACTAGACAAAAAAACATAAATTTGTGTTTGAATGGGTAAGAAATAACTATTTTTGTTCATATGTTCTGCACCAACAACACGCGGTGTTCCCAAGCGGTCCCCCATCCAAGTACTAACCGCGCCCGACGCTGCTTAATTTCGGTGATCGGACGAGAACTGATGCTCTCAGCATGGCGGTAGGCCTAGCCGAATGGGTTGGTGCGAACAAATTTTTTCTAATAGCGGTCACCGCTCGGCAGTCAATGGCATACCTCCGAATGTATTTCTGCTCTGAAAAAGCTCCTCATAATATCTGCCGTTTGGAGTCGGCTTAAAACTATAGGTCCCTCCATTTGTGCAACAACAGCAGGACGCACGCCACAAATAGGAGGAGGAGCTCGTCCAAACACCCAAAAAGGGTGTTAGCGCCAATTATACGTATAGAAAATAATAAGTATAGAAAATAATTGGCTCACAGAGAAACTAGAAACATTTAAACAGGAGAGTTGGAATACCGCTGACTCTTTTGCGGTACAGCTTTGCAGGTTAGAATTAAACATTTGCCAGTTACCACATGCTAGTCATGCCGACCCCATAACTCCAATGAAAAATCACACTTTGGACACTCTCGGCAATTGAAAGTCAACACTTCGAGCACAGGGAAGCAAATAAAACAATCATTTTGCTCGGTAATAAAGATGAAAATTTTATTAAAAGATGTCCGGAACAGATGGCGCAGCGTGGAATGAATGCATACACATCTTCTACACCCCAGCACAGCAAGCATTATCCAACCTTCCACCCATCCGTCCATCCATCCACCCACCACCAGACTGCAGGGCTTCCAGCAATCGGCTGAACTCATTGTATGTGGAGTGGAATGGAGCGTCGCGCCGTCATCAAATACATTTTATAATCTTTTATCGCCGTTTTTCTGCTTCATAGCACAATACGCTCGCTTGTGCGGACAAACACTCCCACATAAATACTCGATTATATACTTTGTAGATCAAGTAAGTGTATGAAAGTATGTTGGTTAGCATTCACATTTTCATATTTATGCCAGTGTTAACGCTATGAAAAGCCCATAATTTGTGATTTTTCCTTTGTTGCCACTTCGCTCCACCCCTCCTCTTGCGAATGGGAAAGCTACCAATATTGGGCGAGCGAACCAACAACCAACCCAACTACGTGTGGCGGCAGCAACGATCGCATCTTTTGTGATGAAAAATCGATAGAACGCAGAAGTTCAGTATTGGCATTCCCAGCAAAGAAGCACAGCGAGCGCACAACATTGCACGCGTGTTGTCAACTGTCGCCGGCGACGGATGCGGCGGAGTCAATTACGCTTCACTTACGATTCGGTACTCACAAATTCACTGGCACAAATTCACTCACTTGCTACCCGAAACCAGTGTTTCTCGTCATGCAATTATATTTATTTGCTGCTTCGTATAAATGTCTCAAAATATTTTCGGCAACGGCAGCAGCTGTAGCAGATTGTCGCAATCACCTTGTCACAGCGCCTTTGTTTATGCTATGCTTCGTGTGTGTGTATGCAGTCATTTCTGCTCATTGTTGACTAACGAATTTATTTATTTTATTTTATTTCATTTTATTTCGTTTTATTGTTCACATTTGCACGAATCGTTATTATTGATATCCTGTCAATAACACAATGACATGGAATCGCTTGACGGATGCACTCGCATATTAAAGCGATAGTGCGGATAAAGGAAGCAACTTATTAAAATTTACTTATTCACACAACAAAGCTGGCGGTGCGTGATACTGAAATGGAATTAGTTATATTATATTTACATAAGCACTTAGACGCCTAACGGGGTTGGTGGAAATTTGATG
>JAYXIM010030658.1:0-138655 GCA_037575425.1 Anastrepha fraterculus
TTTCACATTCATTCTCACACTCGTCCAATCAGTCGTTGTTCAGATAGCAACGAAATGTCAACGGTTGACTTTTTTGGTATATCACCAACACACTCCCGTTTTTTTAAACACATCCCAAGTGCCATCAGCCTACCACCTCTAAAAATCTTTTCATCATGAGGTGGACCAAGCCTGAGCTGTTCTTTGGTCTTTGATGAGTTATAGTTAGACTATAGGGTTTGATTGAAAAGTAATGAGCCTTATTTTTTTAAGCAGTTTTATTAAACCCTTTGGCTTATACAACTAATATTCTTCAAAATAGGACCCTTGAGCGTCAATACACCGCTGGTAGTGTGATTCCACTGCAGGAAACATTTTTTAAACTCATTCGCCGGAATCGCGTTCAATTCTGCTGTCACAGTTTTTTGGATCGATGGAGTCGAAACGCCTCCCCTTCAGCTTTCTTTTCAGGCGCGGGAACAAGAAGAAGTCCGGAGGGGATAGGTCTGGGCTGTAGGGAGGGTGGGGAAGCACCGGAACCTCCATCTTGGCCAATGCAGAGGTACAGAGGAAGGCGGTGTGCGCCGACGCATTGTCGTGATGAAGGGTCCAATTGTTGACATTGTTGATCAGGTCGGGTCGAACCCGGGCGACGCGGTTTTTCAGCCGAAGGAGTACTTCTTTGTAAAACGCTGCGTTTACAGTGCTACCGTTTTGTTTAGCTTTACGCAAAATTTGATCGAGTAACGTTGCTCCAACGATCGCTGCATTTTCGGCACTGCAAAATCCTATCACACTTTTAAAGAAGCTTTCCCGCGCGGAGCGATGTTGACTGCCCCGCTGTTTCCAGCGAACTGGGACCGGTTTCTAGTGGAAGGGGAAGGTCCAACGATCATTTTCCCCCACTAGCGGATTCGGTTGATCGCTTGGCAGACGCTCCGCGCGGGAAGGCTCATTACTTTTCAATCAAACCCTGTATGTCTTCTTGGACATTGCATCATTCGTATACTTGCATTGCTGTAATAGTGAAACTTTAGATCCACTTTAATCCGGCTGAGGGGAACTTCTACTGGTTGCGCTTCGGTCGAAAAGGGGAAACCTAGCCTAGAAAACTCATCCGCCTTCTCTTTATCTGCGATTTTTCTATGGTCTGTAACCCATACTTGAGAAATCTGAAGGGTTTCAGGTACACATGGGTCCTGTAAAGAATTAATTTTAAAATTTATCAATAATTTTTAAAAGAACGAAAAACTTTAAATTCTTATAAAAATTGCATATCACCAGTGCTCCAATATTCCACTCCTTTTGAGTAAACAACTCAAAATAAATTGGCTGCAATTTATATAAAATAATTTAGAGTGATTACCAGCCATTAAGTGTTGCAATTTGTAGCAAATGTTGTCGCTTGCATGGTGGCAAATGGAACAAAGAGATATACAAACACAAACACATAAAAACATATCGCACCATATGTCAACGCGCAAACGTAAATTCTGCACAGCGGGGACAAATGTTGGCAAATAATTTTTATTTTATGGTGTTAAATTGATTTTTTGTTGCAAGTACAGATAAATTGATTACACATGGCGCGCTGTGGCGAGATACAGCTCCCTTATAAAGGCGGGGGAGGAGGCGGGGGAGTGGTGAAAGTGCTGAGGTAGAGGTCCCATTGATATCAGTGCAGCCGATTCATACCGGCTGAGCGTAATTGCTGTGGCACGCATGACTGCAGTACAGATTTTTACGATATCCTATAAGCGTCGTTTGTATGGGAATTTGTATATTTGTGTACACACGGTGCATATGCCAGATGTGGGAAAACAAATACAAGTACAAAAACAAAAAAAACCGGTGCGACAAATGAAATAATTGCTTGTTGTTGCAATTATTTACGGGCAATTTCGATATGGCGCCATGCACAGATTGCAACTGACGCGAAAGCAAAAGAATGGGAAATGGGAAGTGTAAAAACATACGGGAGGTGTTGTGTTTTACGTGAAATTGCAAATATGATTTTTTAGTAGCGTAGTGAACAACAAAAACAAAAACAAAAATAAAAATAAAAATAGCATTGAAGTGCGCGTCATTAATGTGAAAAATCAAAGCAAAAAATTACTCGCAATTTTGTATGGAAGTAAATAATGATTTTTAGCTGCCTATGGAGAAAAAGTTGAAATAAAAATATAAAAAATGCAAATTATACACATAAAATTAATGAGGCTGATACGAGTAATAATTCCTACAAATTTTGTTATCGGCCGTCGTAGCCGCATCGGAAGTACACAGGTTCAAAATCTTGGATATAAATGTTTTTCCTATTAACGTACAGCCCTTGGCAAGCAATGCCATACCTCCGAGTGTATGTCTGCCATGAAAAATCAGGAAAAAGAACAAAAATCCATTTGCCGTTTCAAGGCGGTGTAAAATTGTTGGTCACTTCATTTGTGAAACACATCCAGACACAAACCAGAAATAGTAAGGGGAGCTTGACTAAGTACCCAAAAAGGGTGTAAGCGCTTATTATATACACATACGGTCATTAATATAGGTACCCTGCACGTTCATACGGAAAATGAAAGTTTTTTAAATTAATAATATAATAAAAAATAATAAACAGATATTAAATTGTATGTGGCTTTTATTTCATAGATTAAGAGGTTACACGTGTCCAGCAGCGCCAAAAATGCGCTAAAAGAAAAACTGTTTTTAAAAGGGATAACAATAGAAATAACAACATAACAATAAATAAAAAAAAATGTACACATTGTTTTTAGTACTTGAACTTCATGAAACAATTTATTTTAATTTTACAAAATCTTTACAAAAATTAGTATACATAAAATTACTTTGGATCAAGTACAATGAAAAAAAGTTGCTCTACGTTCTGCATCATTCCTCCTTGAAATGTTGATGGATCTGTGAAAAGTAAAAAAAACTCTTGTAAAAAAGAGTCCTAGTTATCGCCTGTTTAGACGGATTTTTGAATTTCGAAAAATTATGCAATTTACGGCATTTAAAAAAAGTATGCGTTGTACGTCATAAATGTGACATTTTAATTATGTTTATAATTTTTTTTTAATAAAAAAAAATCAAAAATCAAATCTATACAGAAAACACTTTTGAATATTTAAAAAAACCGCATCAAAAAATATTAAAAACTGGATGAGTTCTGAGTCTGCATGACCGTGCCGAAAAATGTAGTTTCGAGAAAATTGAGTTCAAATATTTTATGATAAATAATTTAAATTAAATATAATTATTTTATATTTATTAGTTCAACAAATTTAATTAATTGTTTAAATTCTTGATTAATGATTGAGTTCAATGAAAAAAATTGAAATGAAATAGGCTGTTTTCATTGAATTTTTTTTAATGAAAAAGAGTAAATTTGATTAAGGGTCTTTTTAACTTTTAAGGAGGAAATACTAACTGATTTTATTATAGACAGACTTAACTAAATTTTTTGTTTACTTTATATTTATTATTAATTAAGAATTTACTAAATATTTATTAAATTTGAAATTAATATATATAATATTTTTCAAAAAATATTTAACTAATGTATGTTATTAAATAAATAGATTTGACTAGCTAACATTTTTTGACGTGATAACGTCTTATAATTCGATTTAGCCGGCTGCACGCACGAAAAAAAGTGTCGTTACCTTGCTCATTAGTGTTATCTTGCTCATTTGTCGTTACCTTGCTCATTTGTCGTTACCTTGCTCATTGCCGTTACCTTGAATGAACTGCAAGCGAAAGCGCGGAACGAACAAAGCAAACGAAAGGCAACGTTCGATATCTTGCTCTCTCCTATTTAAGTGAGCGTATATATGTATGTGTATGCGCATATGTACATATATAAATTCACGTATTTGTATTTGCATATGCCTTCTTATTGATTATTATTAATTTGATTTACTTGAAGAATTTAAAATAAAATCAAGTTTGTTAATAATACCTGTTGTTTCAATGTTATACATATACAATTTCGCGCAATTCTCAAAAAGAACAAATCTATATGTAAAGATGCATACAAGTCATATGGACATATCAAATACACGAATCTATTCCGTACGCAAGCAAATGTAAGCTAATGTGCTTGAACTGCAAGCGAGAGCGCGGAACGAACGACAAAGAGCACAATCGGCCCCCGCGTTCGGCAACGTTCGACATCTGGCTCTGTCCTACTTGAGTGAGCATATATATGTATGTATATGCGCATATGTAGGTATATGAATTCACATACTTGTATTTGCATATGCCTTCTTCCTGTGTGCATGGTAATGAACCAATTCTCTGTTGAGAATAAACGATGAAAAAAAAGTAGGAAATGAAAGCGAGTGTAAAGTGTCTTGAAAAAGGCAAATCGATGATGGTGCCTCTTAGTGTTGTTGACTTATTAACGTCTGATGCACAATCGGAATTGAAGATATCTTTCATGAATTTGATAAATGTTTCGTCATTTTTCACGTTTGTGTAAATGTAACTTGACCTATTCCATTGCAACTCCATTTACCTCCTCCTCTATATCCATACAAAATATCTATCAAACAAATAAAATTAAAATTTTGTTTTGAAAATTGCAACCATTCCATCAATATTTTCTTATGACGTTGTCACGTTAAACTATCGTCAGTAAACCGACTTTACAGACAACCTCTTTTTTTATTTATTTATTTAATTATTAAAGTTTTATTTTGACTTGTGTTTTTGTCATTTATATTTATATGTAAATTTTTGTACAGTCCAATCGTGATAGTCCGACACATACCGGACCGACTCGTTGTCGGATTATCAAATATTCCGGACTACCGAAGGTTCCATTTAATGACACGAAAATACAGAAAAAAATCACATCAACACCGTCAGAAATCGCGAGAGAACTGACGTCGTTCAAATTTAATGACAAATACGTTGTGACCGGGAAACAAAACACAATCCCCCTCTGCTGCTCTGCTACGACTGATCAAAATAAAATAATGCCAATTGCACCCATAGACGTTATGAGGTTGTCGGATTACCGAACGTGTGGGATTCAGAAATGTCGGACTATCACGATTGTACTGTATTTTATATTTAAAATTTTCTGTAAATTTTTATTTATTTTAGTCCTGCGGCAGGTTTCTGTGGGAGTCCAATACCATAGTTCTTTGATTTTTTGCCATAAATCCTTGTTATTTTTCAATGTTTGCTTCCCGATTCGCTTATTTTAATTTTACTGCGGCAATGAAGGCACAGTTTTAAGTTCTATACTTCGACAATGAGAGGCTGATGAGTTGTTAGCTAATGGTCGTGAAGTTATTGAAGAGGCAGATGAAAAAGTAAATTCGTTGAAAGCGGTCGTTGATTTCCTAAAACAATACTAGTGTGCATGGTCTGCAGGCCTCGTTAAGGACGTTGTGCTGTTCGTGCGATTGATAAGGGTGATAGCAGCGTCGTCATGTTGGAATGAAAAAAAGAAGTTGTCTGTAAAGTCGGTTTACTGACGATAGTTTAACGTGACAACGTCATAAGAAAATATTGATGGAATGATTGCAATTTTCAAAACAAAATTTTAATTTTATTTGTTTGATAGATATTTTGTATGGATATAGAGGAGGAGGTAAATGGAATTGCAATGGAATAGGTCAAGTTACATTTACACAAACGTGAAAAATGACGAAACATTTATCAAATTCATGAAAGATATCTTCAATTTCGATTGTGCATCAGACGTTAATAAGTCAACAACACTTAGAGGCACCATCATCGATTTGCCTTTTTCAAGACACATTACACTCGAAACACTCCTTTCATTTCCTACTTTTTCTATCATCGTCCTATTCTCAACAGAGAAATGGTTCATTACCATGCACACAGGAAGAAGGCATATGCAAATACAAGTATGTGAATTTATATACAAATGCGCATATACATACATAGATATGCCGTTGCCGTTCGTTTGCTTTGTTTGCTTTGTCGTTCGTTTCGCGCTTTTGCTTGCAGTCCATTCAAGGTAACGACAATGAGCAAGGTAACGACAAATGAGTAAGGTAACGACAAATGAGCAAGTTAACGACAAATGAGCAAGGTAACGACAAATGAGCAAGGTAACGACAATAAAAAAAATAATTCAAAGTGTAATGCAATTTTCATGAAAATTTATAAATTTTTTTTTTTTTAATTTGCACAAAGTTTGAATCTTGCCGAGCCTGAAGTAGTCGGAAAAGCTTCGGTGCAACAGATGTTCACAGTGCGTTGTAGTCTTGATAGGGTCCTCCTGACTCCCACGATAGAGAGTCTACTCATCAATACCACTGATGCAGTGACTTCCCAACGCAAGCTCTCCGCAACGCAAGCTATCCTTTTTGTGGTTGTATGAACTATATTTGCAATATGTCGCGCTGCTATTATTGTGAACACAGGGAGCAAAACTAGCAGGCGATTTGCGCAGTCAATCGTTAAGGGGACTGATACCTGTAAAATTTCGAAAATAATTTTTTTTTCATAAAATGTTAATATATTCCTTTAAGGGGTTAGGGGTAGTCAGAATTTTCAAAAAATCGATTTTGTTTTTTTTTGCATTTTCTTAAAGTATAATGTTTTAAAAATATTGTGTAAAAATTTGAAGTGAATCCGACAAATACTTTTCAAGTTATTCAACAATTAACAAAGGGCGCTCGGCCGCTCCGGAGCCGACAGCAAAACTTTAAATGCGTTTTTCTCAAAACTATGTTTTTCAAACTGGTGAACACTGTAACTTAAAAACCGCTACGTAGATTTCAATAAAATTTATACAGCTTTTGAAAAACATAAAAAACTTGTGCCTGATCGAAGGATTTTTTTTTTCAAAAATTTAGATTTTTTTTAACAAATAACTGTTGGTTTTTTTTTCTAAAATCTGGAAAAAATTTTCTGAGGCCGCCATTTTGTTCATTTTGAAAAAAAAAAAACTTCGATCAGGCACAAGATTATCTATTAATAAAACTAATTTTTCTTGTCCGATTGGTTTTAGATGAATCTGCAAGGACTTGTGATGTTCACCGCAAGGGACTTCTGGAGAAACGGGCTTCACACAAACAGCGATAACTTTTGCAATTATTAATTTTTTTTTTTTAATTTTGGTGAAGTCAAGTTAAAACATGATGTTTTTATGCTATGTTTTTATTTTTGTTAAATAAATTAATTAAGTAGCAAAAAAAAATTCGTGAAAATCATCATTTTTTCGGGCCTCTGACTACCCCTAACCCCTTAAGAATATGTCAACAAAATTTTAGAACGTAAATTTAAGTACTTCTTATATTATAGATCGTCAACCGTGACGATTCTATTTTTTGCGTTCGAGCTCTGGGAGAGGTTGCATTTTCATGTATTCAAACTTTAGACGCGCTTTTCTTTAAACTATATTTATCGAATTGGCGTACACGATAAGAATCGTTGGGTATAACGTCTATTGGCGTAACTGAAACTGTTAATTTCAAAATGTCATAACTTTTTTTTTAAAAATCGTACAATAATTTAAAAAAATGGGTTTTAAAGCTAAAGAGTTGTACTATGCAACCTTTTCGTCGAAAATTGAAAAAAAAAAATTTTCTATCCCAAAAAAAATTATCAAAAATGGCTAAAATGACCATTTTTTGACCTTTTAGGCTTCATTTACCAAAAATCCTGACGTGATGGAGCATTTTGAAGGTCAGATTCGTTTTCAGCGCATAAAAAACTACAAGAAACAAGTATAGCCATTCTAGAAACTGAAAAAAGTTAAATTTCGCAGGCCTGTGTAATTTTTTCAAAAATAAAGTTTTTTTTCCATTTTTCAATACCCCAAAAGATTGAGTAATTTTTGATTAGTTGCAGTTTGAAAAATAATTTATTATTGTTTAACACAGTTTGGTTTACAGATACGCATCTTTTACAGGTTTGTGCAATTTATGCTGTAAAAAACCTTCTAGAAAACCTGGCTTCAAAATACAAAAAATTCTATGCAAATTGGGTTAGTTATTGACATACATACATACATATTTTGTGATTTTCTTTTATAGGTGGTAGAGATAAGTCTAGTTTTCAATAAAGTATACGTAAATTATTTCCTTCAAATAAAACGAAAAACGTCATTTTTAAACGTAAATTCAATGTAACACAAAATATTCCTGCCTCGTACTTCTCCCTCCTTTTACACATTTTGGATCCGCAAGTGGACCACTGAGGGTGCATTTCAGTAATAAAAAATAATAGCCGAACAATCACTTGAAACAAAAAAAAAATATTCCTCCGAGTATTCGCGCGATAAAATTACAATGACTCAGCTAACAGCTTCAGTGCAGAACATGAACAGAACAAAAAAAAGAAAAAAAAACGAAAAAACGCAAAACTAACAAAAAAAAATACCTACTAAAAACCTGCCTGATGATGACGGCAAATACAATTTTAGCTCAGCGCTCGCTGTTGGCATTTCACTCATTCCCTTAAGGACATTTGCTGTCGAATGGATATAAATCAAAACAATTTGATGTGGGTCAAAAAGCAAAAATAAAAAAAAGACAAAATATAAAAATATATAATTTACATTACCCGCACATAATCCATTTGGGATCAACGGAGTGTTTTTCATACTCTTCTCATTTTCATATAATTTCAGCTCATGAATAATCGATTTAAAGTATTGATAAAATAAATTGGGTAATAAAGCTTTTGCTATAAAAATTTTGAAGCTCCTGGCGTAGTTATTTTCATTACAATGCCCTTGATTCTGTGCACTTTTTAATTTCTTTTGTTTAAATGTTTCATTTTCTCCTTTTCGCTGTTATTTTTTAATTTTTTTATATATTTTTTTTTGCTTTTTTCACTTCTTCACTCCAGTGCATTTGGACTGCACTTTCTATTATTTTCTATAATTTCCCTTTTTTTTGCAGTTTTCGCTACCTCGTTTCGTCCTGGTTCAGTTAACAGGATTTATCCCATATTGCATGTGCCATTATTTGCAGTCAAGTCACGTAAATAATTTTACCGCAAACGACTCTATATTTAATTGTGCATAAGTACGCATGTTTCTACATAAATATTTTCATGTGAATACTCCCTCGTATGTAAATACCCTGTGAGAAAATCGATTCGGTTGCAATTCGTGCACTTCAAATAAAATTGAGGCCTTCTAAATATGCGCCTTTATTCAATATCAGTCAAATAACTGCAAACATTTTATATGGGCTGCTGAAACCGTCATTGCACAATTGCGTAGTTATGGATAGGCCTAAGGTTTAACAAACAAATAAATTAGCCTGGAAGTTTTCTAAACACTACTGATTCTCTCTTCACAGCGCAATATCGTTATATAAATACACCACACGTAAAAATTATATGACCAATTAAATGTCTTCAATTTTTATCCTCAGTTTAGGGCTAACAATTTATGTTTGTAATATTTAAACTTTTAGTGATATATGTTTAAAAAAATATACCTAAATAAGCACATATTTCACAAGGCCTAAATTAATTATTAAACAAAGTAAACTCTACAGTAAAAAAAGTGTTTTGATCAATGGGGTAGTTTTCGTTTGTTGTTCGTTGAAAAATGGAAAATCAAAGGGAATATTTTCGTCATATTTTTCTTTTTTATTTCCGCAAAGGCTTGTTACTTGTGCTTGTTACGGTGACTAAGCCGTAAAAAAACGGCAGTGTCAAAATTGGTTTGCCAAATTTCATTCTAGTGATTTTTCACTCAAAGATGAAAAACGCTCTGGCCGTCCAGTTGAAGTTGATGGCGCCCTAATCAAAGCAATAATCGATTCGGATCAGCACAGTACAACACGTGAGATTGCAGAGAATCTTCATGTATCACATACATGCATTGAAAATCACTTAAAGCAACTTGGCTATGTTCAAACACTTGATACGTGGATTCCTCACGAACTGAAAGAAACGCATTTAACGCAACGCATTAACAGCGATTTGCTAAAGAAACGTTATGAAAATGATCCATTTTTAAAACGACTGATAACTGGCGATGAAAAATGGGTTGGTTACAACAATAACAAGCGAAAAAGATCGTGGAGCAGCCTAGGAAAACCTACTCAAACAACATCAAAGGCTGATATTCATTAAAAGAAGGCTTTGTTATGGGTTTGGTGGGATTACAAAGGAATTATCTATTTTGAACTATTACCACCCAACCGAACGAACAATTCTGATGACTACATTGAACAACTAACGAAATTTAACAATGCAATTGAAGAAAAGCGGCCCGAATTGACAAATCGAAGAGATATTGTATTCCATCATAATAATGCAAGGCCACATACATCTTTGACCACTCAGCAAACATTATTGAAGCGTGGTTGTGATGTTTTACCACATCTACCATATAGCCCTGCCCTTTCACCATCTGATTACTTTTTGTTTTGATCTCTACAAAATTCCTTGAATGGTAAAAATTCAATAATGATGATGATGTCAAATCCTACCTGATTCAGTTTTTTGATAACAAAAACCAGAAGTTTTATGAACGTGCCTGAAGTTGGCAAAAGATCATTGATCAATATGGGCAATACATTACAAAATAAAGTTATTTAGTCCCATGAAGAAATTGTATTTGATTTTCTAAAAAAAATCGGGAATTCTCGGGGTTAGTTTATAATTTGGATTTATTTGAATGAGTTGTTGAAGTCGTCGATGCCTCGATTTAATTATATTTTTTACAATACTTTGCTACGTTTTTTACCGTCCTACAATTATCGCACTTCAAAGCTAAAACCTATTAAGCTGTCTTTCAAATTTTGAAAAGCGATTGAGATTGAGATGTATGGGCAATACTACATTTTCGTTTAAGTAAAGGCCAGACCTGCAGTCAGATTATTCTAAAACTGGCGTGTTTTGCGTTTCCAAAAACTCTTTTGTCCTTTTGGACGCATGAACGTCTTTGTTGTCATGTCCTCATTGAAATTATCATAAAGAAAAGTAATCAGCACTTCGTCTAGAAATTCTATATATGTACATGACACTATTCTTGTAGATATGAAACATATAAGCGCTTCGCCTTTGGCACTAATGGCTGCACAAACTCCATCCGAAATTATGACCAATTATCTTCTCCTTTTTCCTCCGTCTATGACGGCAATATATATGTAAATAAAAATTGCGCGGTGGTCATACCGAAAACCATATTCCAAAAAAAAATATTGAAGAGGACCTACAACGTCTTCACATCAAATTCTGAGAGGAAAACACGAGCTAATTTCTACAAAAAGAGCGGCCGCGAAAGAAAATTTTCTACTGTAAGCAACAAAAATGTTACGAGCCTTAGAAAAACAATTTCCTCCTGCTCAAATAGAAGAAAATATAAATCTTCAACATGCTCAACATTCACCATTAGTGCATGGTGAATGTCAACATTTACCGGTGTAAGTCAGAAATAAGGGTATTTAGTAAATATTTCGGACACACACAAAGCTACTATGTGAACGTAGACATTCACCGGTGAAACTCGACATTCTCCAGATTTCGGTGTTTCACTGTGACATATACTCGTATAACACACAGCAGACAATAGCAATAGAAGCAATTAAAAAAATGTATCTACAATAAATGGAGATATTTCGCTTGCCATATTTCGATGATTTTTTCTAACAATATTAATAACAAACCTGAACCGTAGCAATGCATGTTATGCATGGCCACTTTAAATGAAAATTTTTAGTTTTATGAAATTCATATACGAGGGCGTGCAGTGCAAAATAAACAATGTTTAGGACAATGTGTGTTTGGTTTTTGTGTTATGACGATTACTCGTACAGGCGGAAATTTTGGGAGGAAAGAAATATAGCAGAATTATGGAAAATAAATTTTGGCAGAAGAAGTAAATGTAAAAATATTAGTAAAAATAAATAAATAAAATTTAACAACAGACATAAATAAAAAAGGAATAGGAAAGATAAATAAATAAATTTTGGCAGAAGAAATAAATGAATAAAATAAAATGAATAACATTTGAATTCTTACCTGAATTTATGAAAGTTATGTTATTTTGTATGAAATAAAACACAGGCTATATAAAAGACTAATTAATTGTATCTTAAAAACGATGTGAATATTAATTCACGAGTATTTGGCCGTAATTTGCAGCACATATTTTTAAAAGTATCTGTCCACTGAGAGGTTAGGTGGTTATTTTCAAAAGCTCAGAAGTGCAATTTAATTTGAAAAATTAAGTCAAACTCCATTTATTCCTTTTGTCATAAAATTTAAGTAATAATCCCAACGGCAGAATTGAAAAATTAAAAAAAAGAAACATAAAAATAGAGCAATTTATCATTTAATATTTTTTTTTAACAATATTAAATATATCGACTAATAAAGCATGAAGCCAAAGTAAACTATTGGAATTTGGTAGCAAACTGCCGCATAAAAAGGCTGATCAACTTAGAGGAATCGGATTTTAAATAAAGATAAAATATCGAAAATTCAAATTGATTGAGCAATCTTTTATTTTTATGTAAAATCAATCATAACATTTATTCTTTAAAGATAAATGTTGAATTATTGGCCGCAACTAATTTTGAATGATTGTTTCAGACTCTCCAAATTTCTGTGCGGCCTTCGACAGGCCATGTTCTACACAAACTGTAGTGCAATGAATTCAGATGTGGTCTTCCAGGGGGCAAATCTTCTGCGGCTATGAACCCAGGAATATTACTTTTTAGCCACTGGTAGGTTGTTTTTGCCTTATGGGCTGGAGCAGAATCTTGCTGGAATATTCAAAGCTCTCCATTGAAGAGAGTACTGATCAACTGCTTCAACACGCCTTCTAAGACATTCTTCTGGAACACTTTGTCCCGGTCTTAGCCCCTTTTTCGCAGAAATGAAGAGATGTAATGCATTTACAAGACACTCCCCACCGAACCATTACTGAGGCTGGATGGTGGCCATGCTGAACGACTGGCACAACATTCTTTGCATCTTTAGAAGTTTTAGCATAGATTTTATCGTTTTTCTTATTAATAACTTCTTCAACAGTGAACATTTTCTCATCTGTGAGAAGAGTATTTTCATGGCCGTTGACTGCGTGCCCACCGAAGAAGCTGCTTGCATCTGATAATTTTTTCTTCAAGATAACCAGTTGCGCGACGAAAGGGTTTCATGTGGAGATCATCTCTAATTAGTCTTGACATGGATCTCGGCGATACATTCATTTCCCGAGACATGATTTTCTTCTTTTTGAGGAGATTTCTGTGAATTCTTTCACGAATGGCTTTTATGGCTGCACTGGTTCGAATTATGCGAGGACGACCATTTCTTCTTCTGTTTGTCACTTCAGACGTTTGGAAAAAAACTATTGGTGGTGCGGAAACAAACATTCTCGAAATGTGTATTAAGTTTTTCAGCAATTCGTAAATCTCTCATGCACTTTTACTCCACTTTTGTAATGCAATCACTGCAGTGCGATTTTCCTTAGCTCCCCATTCCATTGTTAACAAGCGAAATTTGCCACGAAACTGCATAAAAAGCAAAAATAACAAAGCTTTTTTCTGCGAATTTGTTCTCGTCGCATGAATTTATGGCAAGACTAATTACACAGGTCGACACTGAAAATGATTCAAGCATCGGACCCGGCCTATCTTATAGATTTTTCATCGCTGAATACGAATCTGACCTTAAAAAGTTTCCATCACGTCAAGATTTTGAAAAAAATTAGTTCAAAAAGTCAAAAAAACGTGTTTTTGACCATTTTTGACCAAATGTAGTGGATGAACCTGAGGTGATGGAAGCTTCTACCTAGCCTTAAACTGAAGCCTGAACCTTCAGTTATAAGATCCAAATCGAAAATACCCTGAATCAATTGTAAATTTTGATGTAGCACAATTTTTTTAACTGCTCGCGCACGATTTTCATAGGTTCAACCATGCAGGCTAGTTAGCCTTATCATAGTGGTGCGCTGACTTGTACCTTTTACCTATCATGCTTTTAGTTATTGGGTTTGCTTAGCACGATTCGGAAGTTGTAATTTCAAAATTGAAAGTGTCGGATTCAAGATGGCGAAAATAAAAATTTAATAAAATCAAATAAAAATTTGATTTTGCAGCTTGTCTTAGAATTAAAGGAAAGGCAAAAATTGTATGTAGAATTTCGTTTGTCTAGAAATTTAGTTGTTACAGTTAGAAATATTTCTAGCTATTAGCTATATTTCTACCAAAGACACATATTTCTAACTGTTACACCTTAATTTCAAGCTAATCGCAATTCAGCTATACGGTTAGCTGGGTCAGCTAAAAATTTCTTTCAATATTTGGTTTTATGATGCGCTGAAGACAAATATGACATCATAATTTAAAAAGGCAAAACCAATATGGTGATCTAAATTACTTTTTACTTCACGAACAACTATTGAAAGATGAATTTATATAGTTATATTAGACTAATTTTTGACAGTAGTAATAAAGTTTTATAATCTGACATTAGCTGGTGAACCAATATTTTAGTGCATAATAAATTTATTAAGTTTACGACCCCAGAATGTGCCACGAGGAGGCTGTCAGTATTTTACACTCCACTTTTGTTTTTTTGTTCTTTTTTATTTTTAAAAATTTTTTTTGTTTGTTTTTTTTTCCTTTTTGTGTATTAATATTCTCGCATTTGTGGTAATTTTTTGTTATTCCTTAGAAAGGAATTTCTTCCTTCTTTGTTTGAATTTTTTGAATCCACAATTTGTTCTTCAAATACAAGTTTCACGGATGCTTCTAATCTTTGTAAGTTTTCTCAAGGTTTTAAGGAATAAGAAGAAACACACAAAGGATAAAGAATTTAGTTTTGAGTACTTTCATTTTCTAAAATTTGATTTTTATTCGGCAGACTTGGGAAGGTTAATCTTTGTGACTTTCTAGAGTAATTGCAATCATCATCTTTTAATAAGCCCCAGCAGTAATCAGCAAGCATGCTAGGATTCCATTTTCCTTGATATCTTTTCTCCATAGTTTTTATATCTTGATGAAATCTCTCACCATGCTCATCGCTAACGTCTCCACAATTTTGTGGGAAAAAATCCAAATGCGAGTCAAGAAAATGTATCTTCAAGGACATGTTGCAGCCCAAGCGTTCATAGTTTTTCAACATATTTGCAACTAACGTTTTGTACTTGTCAGATCGTCTGCTACCCAGAAAATTCGCGCATACTTCCTTGAATGATATCCAGGCAGCTTTTTCCTTAGCAGTGAGCTTTTTTTGAAAATCTTCATCTGGACCAACAAAAATGCCCTCTTTCAACTTAGCATCACTCAGATATTTAAATTTTTCTTTTAAATGTAGAAATCCTTTACCAGTTTTATCCATGGCTTTTACAAAATTTTTCATCAGGCCAAGTTTGATATGAAGTGGTGGTAAAATGATGTCATTTGAATCAGCAAGAGGTTTACTTGAGACATTTTTGGCTCCTGGAATAAATTCCTTTCTCTTAGGCCACGCTTTAACTTTGTAATGCTTATCTCTTGCTCTACTGTCCCATTCGCAAAGAAAACAGCAGAACTTCGTATATCCAGTTTGCAAGCCAAGTACAATTGCTACAACTTTTAAGTCTGCACAAATTTGCCATTTGTAGTTTGAATAGTTAATACAATCTAGAAGCACTTTAATATTTTCATATGTCTCTTTCATTTTAGCAGCGTGAGCAACAGGGACAGATGGATATAAATTTCCATTAAACAGAAGAACTGCCTTTAAACTGTCTTTGGATGCGTCTATGAATAAACGCCATTCACATGGCTTATGTTCTCTTCCTAATTCCATCATAAGGCCGTCAACATCATTACAGTAGACAAGTTCACCACTCATAGAGAAATACGATTCCAAATTTCTCTGTCGCTTTCTAACGTGAGTTATAAAAGTTCCGGGTTCAAGCATGTTCCATTCTTTTAGCCGAGAACCAAGTAACTCACTCTGAAGTTTTGATAATTTCAGATCTCTAAATAAATCATTTAGTTTTGACTGATTTATAAGAATTGGTTGATCAGAAATGGTATCAAAATACTCAGAATCGGACATTTCTTCTGGTTCTTTACAACCATCCACTGATTGTAAATAAGTACATTTATCTGTCACTAAATCGTCTTCTTGAGCAAGTTTTGGTAGTTTTGGTACAGGTAAGAGTTCACTGTGATTTTGCGGGTAAGTCACTGAAGATACATTTGGATATTCGATTTTACATTTATTCTTCCCAGAATAACCAGAAGTATTTATACTACAAAAGTAACAATTAGTAAAATGATCTATTGGTTCTTTCCATATCATTGGAGTACCAAAAGGCATGGAAGCACGCTGTCCTCGTCTCCATAAAAACAAATTTGATGTACAATGATTACAGCAAAAGTTTGGAGTCCAACTTTTATCAAAATTTATTATTTTTAAACTAAAATAATATTCATATGACTATTTAGTAGCAGGAGTTAATGTGCGTCTCTGCTTTCTTGTCATAAACTGTCCACAAATGTAACAGAATAAATTTGGATCCGTTTTACAAACTCTAGGCATAGTAAAACCTGAGGAATCAGTTAAAGTATAAAAACCAAAAAACTTGTATATTTGAAAAATATCTGATGTAGGTAAAGGTCAGATTCTAATATTAAGAAATTGAGATGTAGTCCTGAAAAAAACGGATGATAAAGAAACTTCGAAGATATTGATTGACCAATTTATGTTGAAGTGTCAATTAAAAATGAACTTTTTATCACAAAAGATATGTAAAGTGCAGTTCTGATAACATATATATCTAATAATTCCGAATCGTGCTAAGCAAACCCAATAACTAAAAGCATGATAGGTAAAAGGTACAAGTCAGCGCACCACTATGATAAGGCTAACTAGCCTGCATGGCTGCACCTATGAAAATCGTGCGCGAGCAGTTAAAAAAATTGTGCTACATCAAAATTTACAATTGATTCAGGGTATTTTCGATTTGGATCTTATAACTGAAGGTTCAGGCTTCAGTTTAAGGCTAGGTAGAAGCTTCCATCACCTCAGGTTCATCCACTACATTTGGTCAAAAATGGTCAAAAACACGTTTTTTTGACTTTTTGAACTAATTTTTTTTCAAAATCTTGACGTGATGGAAACTTTTTAAGGTCAGATTCGTATTCAGCGATGAAAAATCTATAAGATAGGCCGGGTCCGATGCTTGAATCAGAAAAATAATCATTTTTTGTCGACCAGTGTTATACAAGAAGGTTAAGAAGGAATAAACCACTGGAGCTTGTGGCTAACCTATTGTTATAATATGTCCATGTTCACGAAAAAAAAAAAAACTTGTCAGGTTTTGCCTAGGATTAGATGTAATAACATGAAATGGAAATAAATTTTAATGTTTCAAAAGCACAAAAAAAAGTTGTGTCATGTAACTTGTTTTTTGTCCAGAATGCCCCCGCTTTCTAGTGGTGGCTTACAGTATTTTAAGCGGATTTTTTCAATGGGAGAGGTGCACTCGAAGATTTGCCTTTACCAGCCTAGGGGTGAAAGCTAAACTAGAAATAACTTTTTACATTACTTGGTGTCTAATGTTTACAGAGGGCTTCGAGTCCGGAATATATTAGAAGGTAGTCAAGCACAAACTCGTTCCCAAAAGGAGTTCATTACTCCCGAAATGCTATCACAAAATTGCTTACCGAACAATGATTTCAACTATTCGAGACGTTAGAAATTCATAGCATAATTATGTAAACATTCAAACACTTAAATTGTTTTTTGTAATATTTAAGTCACTTCAAAATATGCGTTACAGTTCCTAAGCTCTTTCTTGCCGGCCATATAGAGTATAAAGGGTATGTAGAGTGTGCGAGTGTATGTGTGTTTGTTTGCATGCGGCAACATCTTTCGAGCCACTAGCTTTCTCTTGCTTTTCCTCATCATTTCCTTTCTCCTCTCCAGCATATGATCCAATTAGAAGAAGGTCACCTTTTGGCGAAGAGTGCCAAAATGAAGTGGCGAAAAATCAAAAGATATCCTTTCGGACAACGCACTTATGTTCGTAATTAATTAAATGATGAGTAAATAAGAAAAGCTGTGTGCGCTGTGTTGTGGTACCGGGTAGGTTAAACTTTTATTCAGCTTTTTAGCAAACTCACAGGCACAGAGAATAGGTAAGAACAAGGGGTGTCCATTGAATAATGAGACTGAAGCTGTAAAGCAATTTTTTCGATTTTATACTTATTTACAAGCACTTATTATCACTCTTCATCTATCAGCGTATTTCACCGCACTCAAATTTGAAATCGTTTAATGCAGATTCCTTCATTGGTTGCAGTAAGAAGTAGCGCGGCTCGGGATCTGCCGAATAAAGTAGGAGGTCTAACACCGTGAGGAACGTTGTACTTGGCTAGACAACAAACTAATGAGATGATGCACTATCTTGCCGCATATTTTACGAATGGTTTTTCCACATCTCAGGGCACTTCATTTAATAGCTTAATAGTTTTGGTAGCTTTTTTTTCAAGTTTTTTATAAAATTCTGTCAAGGCGATTGCTATACTAAAAATTTTTCCCCCGTAAGAGAAAAGCTAGCTTTAGAAAAACTCATCGGTTAGTAAAATAGAGAGGTACAAAAGCAGAAATTGGAGCAAAATTAATTACTCTTTTGAAGGATTTATAACTTCTGCAAATGGCGTCAAACGTCCATCATTTTTGACACTTGTAAACTAGACAGCTGCAATATAGAAAAAGATAAGTAGTGGAGTCACAATAATGATTTCCATCGCTCACAATTGTTTTTTTATTTAGTAAAAAAGTTACTCAAAAGCAAACTTGGACAATTAGTTTTGCGCCACCCTGAACTATTTTTGAAACAGCTAAATTCATGCTAACTGATGGTCCCCGCTGGCGTTAAATCCAGGTGTACTTCTGCTTCAGAAGCATCAGTCTCGTTAATTAATAGTGGCATAGTCAGTATGACTCAGCTTCGTATTTATTTGAATCCTTTGTAGACTTTGTAGAATATGAAAGAGACTAAAATTGCAATTTTCACTGCAAAATCCTGCCAATTCAAAGTTATAATATTCTCAAGAATCGATAAAGATGTTTAAAAGTACCGGTACTTATGAGTACCGTAAGACTCGGTCGAGCTGAGAAACAAGAGATCAAATACGTCTCTACATTTTTATATATTTAAATGCTTTATTGACAAATATAACATAAATTAAATTCACTTTTCCATGGTATTTCAAAGAGCAGTAGTTTCCTTAATATAAGAAAAATAAGTAAACTCCACATTGGGTGTTTTTGAAATAGGGGTTCGATTGAACTTTGTGTAGGCCGCATGCGTCAATGGAAATTGGCCAATGCACATCAAAATTTCCTAATCGGGCATCGGCATAAACGGATTCGTTTTGTTTGCTGCACCTTTTTGAGGTAGTTGATGAGTGATATTTTCCACGAACAATTCACAGCCATCACTTTTTGAATTTTCTATCAACTCGCACTCGTTGTCACTTTCTAAATCTGTTTACCGTCATCTTCAATCTGGTATTGCTCCCTTTGTTTCCCAATTTGATCTGCATCGAAACGTTTAGAATGGATTTCTGCCATAGTGCTATCATTTGCACTTAAAAATAAAAGGAAGGCAGATTTTAGTTAAAGACACAGCCCAAAGGTAGATTCTGTTAAAAAAGTACCGGGAATTGTCCAATAAAACGCAAACTGATAGTCATTAAAATTTATTTTGTTGCCTTCAACATATGCTCCATTCGAAGCAATACACATATGCCAACGATTAGTCCTTTTAAACGCGTTTTAAGAGATCTTCTTCAGCTCCTTCAGCGAATTCTTCTCAATGGCTTCTATCGACTCAAAGCGGCGTCTGCGGAGTGGCAATTTAGGTTTTGGGAAAAGAAAAAAGTCACAGCGGGCTAAATCCGGTGAATAAGGTGTTTGTTCGATAATATTTGTCGAGTTTATGGTCAAAAAAGTGTTCACAATATGAACCTTCACTTTTGTCCCAATTTAGACGTGGTTTTTTGGGTTTTGGCTGAGGTGGATAGCGCCATTCAGCCGCCTGTTGACTGGTTTGCATATCAAACTCATATATTCACGTCTCATCACCTGTTAAGGTGCGCTGGATAAATGTTGGGTCCGAATTCACTTGCTCAAGCATGTCTTCAGCTACCTTCTTCCCATGAATTTTTTTAAAGAAATTCAACTCTCTTGGAACGAGTCGAGCAGTCACGCGTCTCATGCCCAACTGATGATGAAAAATGTTGCGAAATGATTCGTGAGACATATTAAAGTTACGAGCTATCTCCCTCAAACTTAAATGATGGTTTTTCAGCACCAACAATAGGAAGATATCTACAGCCAACCCGAGCTGTTGATGTAATGGAAAATGCTGATGGGATTTGGTTTGGAGCACTGCCCCAGGCTATCGAAGAAATGACCTAGTGACCTTCATCGTCTAGCTGCAAAGGTCACAGGTATGCTATGTAGATTAATGGCAAACATTTGTGGACCAACACAAGGCAAAAGAAAGCTAATTATGGCGGCCCCAAGCTCAATTCTCCTGTACGGCAGCGAAGTGTGGGGAATTGTGCTGAATTGCAAAGCCAAGCGCAAAGCATTGGATGCTGGCAACGAAAAGCGGCACTCAGAGTTACCTCAGCCTACCGCATTACCCGTCGATCTCATGGTCCGAGAAGGAGTGGATGCGTGGGACTCTAAGAAGAAACACGTCATCACTAGCTTCTCTGAACGGGCATGGCAAACCATTCTGCGTTGGTAAAGCCGATGGGATACTGAACCGAGTGGCAGATGGACGGTGAAAGTTATTCCATCAATTGACGAATGGGTCCAAAGAAACTTCGTCTGTGAACTACTTCTTAACTTAGTTCCTCTCGGGCCACGGATTCTTCCGGAGGTACCTATACCGCATGGGCAAGGTTACCGATTCCAAGTGCATATACTGTGAAGCGCTGAGCGATGACGCTGAACACACGTTCTTTAGTTGGCTCGCGGAAAGAAATCCTCTGAGGGAGCAAATTGGCGACATCGCACCGAGCAACATAATCAGCAAAATACTTGAACGTGGGGACAACTGGAAGGCGGTAAAGAAATACATCGAGAACGTACTACAAAAAAAAGATTGACCTCGACGCAGTGCAAGAAAGCGAAGCCGCACAGATAGAGACACAAGAAGACGAGCCTATAGCATGAAGCCTGGCTACAAATATGGTGAATCCAGATATGGATCCTTCATGGATGCCATCTGTGCCCTCCCAAAGTAATACAGAAAGCAATCCCGGGAAGGTTGTCTCTCCAGAAGGAGAGGAGGGATCGTTTTAGTGGCCACACAGTCGAACTCTTCCTGCCAAGATCATTAGCAAATTCATTTCCTTCTATATTTTATGTCCTATCATAAAACCCAGATCAGAGAAATGTTACCTGAACAACCAAGTGATTGGACCTCCTACTAACCGGAGTTTATCAGTTTGGATTTACACCAAGGCGTCGTTAGTGCTTTTATTGCAGCTTGGCTACCGGAAAAAAGTTTAATATCTCTCTCTCGTTTCTTCGCATCTTGCATACCTGCACGATCGCAAGGACTTCTGCCTGAAAAGCATTGGCAGTATTCCGCAGTTTTAAGAAAATGAATAATTTAAATGATTTAGAGAAAACTCCGGTTGCGATTCCCGATTCCATCTTGGAACCGTCTGAGGTGCCAACATCGGTACTGATTTTCCCTTCGTTCCAATTCTGCCTACTTGGAAAGATTGCCCTAGTACGACCCTCAAACTCCAGTTCATGTCCCTTGAGAGTTTGCCTCCAAAGGCTAATCCCGTTTAACCTGATTGTACTTTGAGGAGCGATGGAAACGTGAAAGTCGATGGGAAGTAAGTGCGAAGTAGTGACTTTGACAACATGACAATGAAATTAGCTGTAGTTTTATGCAATTCAAATATAATAGTTCCTCATTATTTAACTCTTTTGAATTCGAAATACATAATTTTCAGTTACTTATTTCAAAAATTTATTTCCAAGAACTACTTGCAATTAGAGTAATGTGGCTTGCTCCTTACTAGCTGATAAAATTTGCGTTGCAAAGCAATGCAGACAAATCTTCAAGGTACCCGCCTAAAGATAAACGCTGTAAAAATGAAAGCGATTCATCTCAACGAGGTCACACCAGGTCCGGCTGCAGTGGACACACAACAGTATGGAAGATTAAAGAAATTTTGCTTCCATGGCTGCATGGCCACCCTCGAAGGCGGCGCTGAGGTGGCGGTTGAGTGTGGAATTATTGAGCAGCATTCGGTAGTGCATAGGCTCAAATCTCCGTGCATGAAACAGAAAAATGATAGAAAGCGTTCTTTTTTCTGACAGCGGTCGCTTCTCGGTAGGCAAGTAAACCTGCGAGTGAGTTTCTCCTCATACAAAACTATTTGCCTTTTGGAGTCGGCTTATAATTATAGCTTCACTTAAAGCTGGAGGAGAAGTTCAGCCAAACACCTAACTGAAGTGTACTCGCCAGATGTTTAAGTATTTATTTTATATGATTTCACCACTTGGAAAGTAATCGCGGCAGTCATGAGACGCCTGCAAACGCTTGGCACCCGTTGCCTGCGCCATATTTTCCGAATTTTTTAGCCCCGTACAATAACTAACTCAGAACTGCTAAATAAAGCTAATTAGCTTGAAATGGCGACTGAAATCAGCGTATGATAGAGGAAGTGGAACTAGATAGGAGAAACGCTAAGAAAAAGTGATGACAATATTGCTAGGCAGGCCCTGCGTCGGAGCCTGTTTCAGAAGAGCTCAACCTGGAGCGGCTCAACAGAAGCTGAAATTAACTTTCTTGGTCCTACGTGGAACGAACTTTGATATATAGCTCAAAACCGTCTCTGCTGGCGAAGAGGCGTAGTGAACGCACTATTCTCCAATAGGAGTTAAACAAAAAAAAAAAACGTACATAAATATTGCTTCTTTAAATCCTTTTAAATTCCCCTACCGTTAATTGCAAACCCTTAAGAAATAATCCCACACTTGCAATGTCTTAAGCATCCTTAAAATGCCAGCTACAGCAAACCAAACTGAGTATAATTCTTAATTCACCATTTGCCATTGAAATGTTTGCTTTGAAGCTGTATGCCAGCTGTGCTTTTTCAGCATCTCTTAGGTATACTCGTACATACAAATACTTCCTTTCCAAACGTATCGAGGCTCGTTCAGTGCAGGAAAGGTCAAGCGCACAAAAATATGAATGTAATGCCAAGTGGCAGAACTGTTTGCCAGGCATTACACCTGAATGCGCAAATCGGTATAAAAGTACTGTTTTAGTGTTTGTTGTTGTCGTTGTTGTTTTGGATGTTGAATGCACACTCTCCTACGGCCGGCAATTGGGTCAAGGAAATGCTCCAAGCAATGCAAATGTAAACAAAATGCAGGCACCTTAACAGAAATTTATGCTTAAATGCAATGTTTTACCATGGGAAAAGTGGCGTTCCACACAGAAGGATATAAATATACAAATGGTTTATATACTCGTACATATATATGAATAATTGGCTTTTACAACCTTTATTGGCCGAGCTCCTTTTCCTATTTGTGGTGTGCGGTTTGGTGTTTGCCCCCAAATGAAGGGACCTACGGTTTCAAGCCGCTTCGGATCGGTAGATGTTTTTGGATGAAAATTTTCTTCATGGCAGAAATATACTCCTGCTTTTTTCTGGCGGCTACTTACATAAAAAGAATTGAGCAACTACAAAGAGTTTTTATAAAATCTGCGTTACGACTACTGGACTTTTCAGAGCCTTCATATGATTTACGATGTGAGCTTTTGAATTTAACATCACTACACAGTACAAAAACTCTTTTCCTTTATTCCCTTATTCAAATCAATAGTAACAAACTTACTGACTAGATTTTCAGGATTACATAACACAGACTTAAGAACTAGGATTAAATCGATAGATTTTTTGACAAATAATAGGATTCAATAAGTGACTTAAACAGATATATTTGCATTAAAAAATCAAGATCAAGACTTCTAGAAAGCCGATTTAGATCTGCGAGTCCTTTTGTAAGAGGGGCGAAATCACGGTAATTAGAACTGAGAACTGCAACATAAAATGGATTACTAGTGCGAAGTACTCGATTAGGAACATGGAAACTAATTAGGCCGAGTAGATCTGAACAGTCAATGGTACCAGTTAGTACGTCGTTACGAAATATTAAGCTTTGAACAAGTCGTCGGATCTCACAATTTTCAATGCTGCCAACTCCATTTCAAGAGAGGTTCAGTAGGGTCAAGCAGACTTTTGTTGCTTTAACTTTGCGTATTCTCTTTTGTTGTTGCTCGTCGTGTTTACACACCTTGTAATTGTTAGTTTGAAACATTGAGAAGAATGAGAACACAAACAGTGTTGACAGAGCACATGCATCACAAGTAACGAGTTGAAGCAACAAATATTTCCCTGTATAAAAGCAGTCTTACTAATACTCACTAAGTGGTTCTAAACAAACGTAGTTCTTGGCAGCTCTTTTCCAGTATATGTACTAGTATTTATACCAGTTGCGTCACCACTTTCCAACGCTTGGCGAATCAAAGAGGCATAGATAGATATTGGCCTGCCCATTTACTGGAGCGGCATTAAAAAATTTAGCCCAAAGTCTTGTTCAAACTCGTAGACACTTGTAAGTGCATACAAGGTTCGGCACTCGAAATGTAACCAACTAAAAAGGCGATACATTTAGTTTGGAGAATTACTTTTATTCAATACAAAGTAAAAAATGTGTGAAAATAATACAAAATTAAGAATCAATTTACTTTTGCTCTATATGACCTCCTTTTGCCTTGACTATGAGATGGTTCAGAAACGAATCGCAAGCTGCCCGAATGTGATGTGACTTGCAGTTATGTTGGCCCACTCGCGGACACTGTCTCTGTTCAGTGCCTCGATATTGGTGAATCTTTTAGTTCGGAATTTACTCTCCAAAATGGCCGAAAGAGAATAATCCATCGGATTCGCATCTGTTGAATTTCAGAGCCATTGTGTGGAGATATGAAGTTCGGACCGTTGTATTTTAGCCATTCTTGTTTCACTCGAGCTTTGTGAGACGGTGCCGAGTCCTGTTGAAACGTCCGCGGTCTTCCACCAAAATTTTTGTCTGTCCACGGCTTCAAAGCCACCTCCAGAATAATTTCCCGATAATATTTCGCATTTACCTTGACGCCAGGCTCCATGAAAACAATTGCAGAGCGCCCATCTGCGGTTACAGCGTCCCAAACCATTACCTGTGGCGGGTGCTGCCTCCTGGTTACCAATCGATTACTCAAATTCTCGTATGAACAGTCGGTCGAATAAACTCTATCTTTTTGGGGTTCGTTTGAGTTTTCGAATTGCTCAATTTGAAAAATTTCCTCGTCAGAAAACAAAATATTCGGAAATTGACCGCTTTCGGCCAAGCGAAGCAACTCCTTCGCTCTCTCAAGTCTGACTTGTTGCTGTTTTGGTGTGAGATAATGTGCCTTTTGGATCCTGAAAACCTTGGCTTTAAGATCGTTTTCTAGTATGCGGCGGATGCTACCGTCAGATATTTTCAGTTCCTTCGGAATTTGATTGGCAATTCGTCGGGGATGTCGCTCAAATCGCTTTGTCACTTTTTGAACCACTTCACATGACGTTGCAGTCTCTTTATGACCACCTCTGTGATGTTTCGCGATGCTACCAGCATCACTGTAACGAGTAATTGTGCGATAAACCAAAACTTTGTTTACTTTAAGGTGATCGAGCTCACGAACAATCTCTGGTTGGGATTTTTCAGTAAAATATTATGCAATCACACTATTACGGTTCAAATCCATTACGGATTTTCTTTTTCCGCTTTTACTCTCGGCAAAATACTTGCGCGCGGTTGTAAACAATACTCTGGACTGTCATTTAGCCAACTAACAGACAGCTGATGCCCGTGGAGCAGCTGCGCGTTGCGGTCTGAAGTTGGTTGAACTTGGAGTACAGGAGCCTGTAACTGGTAAGAATATTAATATATGCTTCGGTTAAATAGAAAAATAGTGTTAACATGGACCATGAAAAATGAATTAGCATGTTCTTTTAAGGCACATTACACAAATAGTAGTAATATAGTAGGATTGCTATGTTTTTTTCTATTTATTTAGTCTGTAAACTGTCAAACTTTCTTTATAGGTTTTGACATTCATTGACATTTTGTTTTGGCGCTGCTGCTGTCATATGTTTAATGTGCTCTCGTTCCTTTGCACTTCAGAATAAATTCTCTCAAAAACATTACTCTTAAGAAAGCATAAAAGGAGAGAGTAGCAGTAGCAGCACAACAACTAAAAATTCGTGAGGAAACTCCAGAAACACTTTTTCAGTAAAAACGTTAGTCGGCTTGTTTGTAACATAGGTATTTCCTTGCTTGAGGGTAAAGTGCTCATACTTCCAGAGCATTCATTAGTACCACACGGATTTGGTTGGAAAATCAATTAACAATAATTAATATCATATTTATTCAATTAAGTATAATTACTTACTCTTTAATTTAAATAATTATTTTACTAATACTTTAATTTTTCTTTTTAAGTTTATAAATTTATTTCGCCTTCCCGCTTTCTGTTTTTGTACACGAATATAACGCAACTGATCGTTAGACACTTTTTAAGAACTTGCCGGAAGAAAAACTTCGAATTTAATGCTGTAACTTCTGACTAGGAATAGTTTCTCAGTTACTCTTTCAAAAGTGTTCCCACGCGCAAGCTCTTTGAGTAAAGGAATGAGACCCCGTAAGTTCTGACTAAATTTTTTTAACCGGACTCCTAAAACATCGCTGATGCTATTGTGTTGACGTGCTGAGGCTGAACTTAAATAGCTTTAAAAAAGTATCGGCTAAGCGCTTTGTGGACTATCTGCGGCTTCCGTAAAATTTCGGACGATGCTTCCTTCGTTATAGCAGGACTAGTCTCCGCAGACATTTAGGCGAAAGAAATGCAGAGAGTGTATACAAGGCTATCTGAACACGACAGTTGAGCAAGTCGTAAAACTATTGCAGAAGAAGAAATACGTCGTTCGATCGACCACTGGCAAGACCGGTGGAACAGATCCCGAAAGGTAGATGGTAGATGGATAACAAATTTCCACCTATCCCGATTCCTTTCAGGGCACGCGATCAGCTACCAAAGCAGCGTCGTCTGCGTAACTGATATGCTTTTATTGTTCATTTGTATCCAGCCAGTGGCCTTATCTCTCAGATAATTTTATTCATAATAAGATTTGAAAGTTTGTGGACTTAAAGAGTCACCTGGCTGTAATCCCGTTGAGCAATTTATACGTTTAGTATATTTACCAGTCAAACTTGAGAATCTACTGCTAATATTAACAGAAAGAAAGGCGCTTCGACAAATCCTTCAAGTCATCAGCGATCTCAATACCACGTGCTCAACAAAAGTAACGGTAAATGGTGCTGAGTAATAATCGCTAAATTTCTCCGAAAATTAAGATAAATTAAGTCTTGGCTACCACAGCTTTCTGACTGTGGCGTAACAATAAATAAACAAGAAAGAGAACGGCGTTGTGCATGAAATTCCTCATAAATAGCAATACAAATTCAAAACGATTCAGCAATAAAATGAAAACAAATGCCCACTTATTACGTCAGCTCAAAAGCTGAGCCTGTCAAATCCACTGAAAGTAGTATAGCGATTCGTGGATGTTGCCACCTCTGTATCCAACCCGGTCAACAACTTAATTGACTTCTAGTTGCTGGCAATCATTATTCGAAATGACCTTTATTAAAATTATAATAAAAATAATGTTGAAACATCTGCTCTACTGTCACTTTGTTCGTTTTGTTATTGTATCACCTCATGCGCTGGACACGCTCGCATCGTTATTTATTTAATTACACTGGAATAAGGACGTAAGGTTACCTGCTGAGCTTGACGTTTGTGTAAATTGAAACGTGGGCGAAAGACAGCTGCGTTTGGGCGCCACACGTCGGATGGCCAGTTAGTTAATTAAAAAGTAAAAGCAAGCATGAATGAAATATTTAACACTTAAAGCTGAAAGTAAAAGCTGTAAAGAATATTTAAAGCAATCCTCTGACTACCGTTTATGAATCTATAATAATCTTCCAATTGTGGGTGTTGGCGCACTAATGAAATATTCAAGGCCAGTGGTTGTAAATATAAATTTTGAACACGAATGAAGCGCTATTTTTGTTTTTTACTTGTGTCACTGTTTTTGTGATTTTTATAGTCATTAACTGCTTTTTTTTATATGCGCCATTAATCAGCAGTTCGCTCAATTGGAAAAAGTTTATTCAAGGACTTGAGGAAAAGTTGGTTAGGCACCAATTTGATAAAGTTATGTATGTGTTAGTGTGTGTATGCATATTGTGTGCATGTGTATGTATTTGTTTGCATGATGGGAACATCACACTCCCTCGGTTAGCTGTGCTTGTGTAAGAACTTTTTCCAATTCCTCTTCGGGCATGTTTCATGTCTAGACTTAATCAATATTTATGCTGACTAACCTTCATACGAATATATAAATATGTACTTATATGCATATGTTAAATATATTTCTGAATGTATATATGAGAGATGAAAAGCAGTTAATTTTAAGGCTCATACCAAATAGAATTGCTGGAAAGTTAATTCGCACTAAACTCATTTTTTAGCACGAAACAATTGATTTTTAATAAATATACTGATTCATACTTTTGAAACTAACTAACTGCCTGGCTGATTTTCCGCCACCGTACCCGCAAGCGTTGGTGCGTGACTAACATTCGTTACTGCCCGGGTTCAAAGCACTGGGCATGAAACAGCAGCTGCTTAAAAAAGTTGTCGGTCACCCCTGGGTAGGCAATGGCAAACCTGCGAGTGTATTGCTGTCTTGAAGAAGCTTGTCATAAAATATCATACGCAGTTCGGGATTAACTTGAAACTGTAGATCCCTCCATTTGTGGGAAAACATCGAGAGACACACCACAAATAGGAGGATGAGCTCGGCCAAACATCCAACAAAGGGTGTAAGTGCCAATTATTATTTTCATTATTATAATTATTATAAGAAAGGAACTGATTCTCCTAAGAAGCTTATGCAATTTTATGATACTTTTAATGGCTCTCGCAAATTGGCATTACATCTTGAAAAACGCAATTTTTTTATAAATATATCTAGTAGGCAAAGCTGTGAAAAGTAGACCAGCTATTTCGAGTGATGGTGTATTAGATGAACGAATAACGAGTTAAATTGTGAAAATCCATTCAAAAATGGTGAAAGTGCTGTAGAGACCTTTCGAAAATTAGCAAATACTATTTTGGTCAGCATAATGCAACATCTTTCTACATTGTATCGGGTGTCTTTTTTAGCTACACGTACTATCGGTATCGCTGACTGTAGGTTAATGGCTGAGAGTGGCAAACTGTGTTGACATTTCTGTTCAGTAGGGTTTGTCAAGTCATCGTGAATCGTTTAATGCCAGAACAACGCTTCCAAATTGTGGGAGTTCACTAAAAAAAAACATAAATAAATAAATCTGTTTGCAACTGTTTTAGAGAGAAATATTGAAAAAGATGCCAAAATGTCGATTCATCGTCGTTTTCATCTTGTCGGCCTTTGTCCTTCGACTGCGTGAACCATTTTACGGCAGTTTCTGCTAGAATTGAAGATAAATGACTATCGTTTGGGTCGCATTTTTGGTGATAGGGCTCATTTAGAATTTGTATTCAGTAACCAAAGATTGGACTGATTGAATGGACCATGTCATGCATAGCCACGGCTGATATATGTATGCCGGATATCATATTAAAAAAAAAAAATGCCATAAAATTAGCTACCAGATTATAATAAAAAATATTTCTGTTCTGTAGTAACGTTTTAAGTTTCAAGCTTCTAAAAAAAAAACCAATAGAAACTTTAAGCCATATTGACCGCAGAAAAGAGTGATCATATTTCCGTCTGCCGGTCGCATGAAAGCCTAGTTGCAGTGAGTGCAAGCTTGTAAAATTCCTTCACTCTTGGTTAAAACTTTACATTCCATTAGGCGCTGTGGGTGTATTTTGACGAAATATACGAAATAAAGATAAATGGTACTGCCTGAAGAGTACCCTGGTTACTTAGTGGAAAGAGACTAATAAAACGACAGCCGGATTCGTACGATGGTTTTCGATCTGAGAAATTGAGTGAGTGTAGTGTGAAACGCACAAACATTTTTTGAACCCTCTCCACTCGATTTATATAGACTGCATGATAAGGTTTCCAAATAAAAGTAGCATAATCTAATTTGAACCGAACAAACGCAGAGTATAATATCTTAAGAGTAGATGGGTCAATGAAGTGCTATGAGTGACGTCTAACAAAAGCGAGCATAGCAAGAGAATTGGAAGCGGCATAACTTAGGTTCGTGAGAAAACTAAGCTTTGCATCAAAGAAAACCCCTAAATCTTTTATCATATCGGATGAAGCAAGATATGTAAATTTAATATGATAAAAGGTATTAAGGGGGTTTGAAGCTTAGAAAACCTGATTTTATTACATTTTTCAATGTTCAGAAATAGACGATTCATAAGGCATTAAGAAAATGAATTATTCAACTCGGACTGTAGGATGGCTGAATCAGTAGGATTTTTCATTTCAGCATACACTCTTAGATCATCAGCATAGAGAAGAAAATTAGCAAAGGAAAAACCCGAACAAATATCATTAATAAACAAAACAAATAACAAAGGTCCTAAAATATTACCCTGAGCTACACCAGAGGTGGCAGTGTACTGTTTCGAAGAAACTCCATCGATAACTACAGTACTGCATCTCTTTATTAAATACATAGGATCGAGTCCAATATGGGAAAGTTGAAGGAAACCCGAGACATGCCAATTTAGTTACTAAAATCGTATGGGAGATTTTATCAAATGCTTTAGAGAAATCCATGACTATCACGTCAGTTTGCAAACCATTACTGAAACCTGCGTGGAAATCTTCAGAAAAAACGGATAAGTTAGATAACGTAGATCCTGCAACTACAAAACCATGCTGGCTAGGACTAATTAGACGTTTAACGCTAAAATATAACTTGTCTTTGACAATACATTCAGGAAGTTTATTTGCAATATCGCTTTTATTACCGCTTTTGAAAATTGGAGTGACTGAAGCTTTCAATCATCGATAAATATTCCTTCAGCTAAAGATTTTGTTAAAAACTAGTTTAAGAGGTTATACCAAAGAGCGACAATTTTTAATCAATGGTTCAGAAAGACCATCTACATCCGAATGAGCAGAGCTTTTAATCTTTAATAACCCTTCAATGACATCGCTATCTGATAGAACCAGGGAACCGAAGGCAACTGAAAAAGGCAAGAAATGATGGCGACAGACACAAATTTAGATGCAAAGAAATCGGCAAATAAATTCGGCTTTTTCTCACGGAGTCTGTTTTAAGTAAAATTACTATCTCAAATTTTTGAGAAGATTTTCAAAATTTTACTTCTTATGTGAGCCATTTTGAGCAGGCGCGTTTAATTATCCGAAAGCGATGATGAACATTTTTATTGATTATGCCTTAGGAAATGTCAAGGTTCTTTTACTCACAAGTAGATAAGTCATTTTGCTTAAATTTGAGCTGAAAATTTTGCGAATTCTCATTTTAAGAAAATGTGTTAAATGGCGGAAATGTGTAAATATTTTATTTGGTCTTGATGTTTCTCAACAGTTTTATGCCAACTCCGAAAGGTAGATGTTCAATGAGAAGGAGGATGTTCATGCTATAAGAGCCTTTGGAGGTTTACCAGCGGCCGCTATTGGAAAAAAATCATTTATATCATTTTGTGTTTCATGGTTATCATGCACCAACCCATTCGGCCACGGCAGCCGATTTAATTTGCCAGTTAATCGATTGTTGATTGAGAATAGGGAAATCGTTTGGCATTACTCTATTAATGCTATGCATTTGATTAATCCTGCCGTCCCTAGTTATACATCCTTTATCCTGTTATTTCAAGTCTAACTTTCTCGATGTAAGTCATAAATTTTCGCTAACTTCCACTGAACTTTTATATATTTAAACGAAGAATTTGCGTAACTTTCGCTACTAAGGTTGTTTTTTTTTTGTTGCTAATTGATAGCCACAAATTTGGTGATGCCTTAACAAAAGTAAGACAACCGAGGAAGACTTAATTTTCTACGTGCTTAACTAGCTGACTTCATAGCTATCATCATCAGCTAACACCTCAGGGTATGTGTTTTCAGTGCAATACACATACTCGTACAAGTACATTTCCCACAACATTACCGAAAGCTTTGTTGGAGGAGTGAGCATACAGCGTTTATAGGTGGTTGGGTGCTTTTGAATACCACGAAGCAAATCCTTAACAAATATTTGTATGTGTCTATGTACGTTTCAAAAAGGATTCAAGTTTGCTAGCTGGGTTAAGCGAGGGTGTGAGGGAATGATTTCGCCTTGTGAAGCCGCACCATATGGTAAGTGGCACGCGTAGCACAAAACTACAGTGATTTGCCGTTGGCAATTAGAGAGCAAATAAATGCTTACTATTTGCTTGTAAACAGCAATAGCTGTTGTGTTTTCATAACCTTGGCGAGTAGCTGCGGTCGGTGGTGATTGTTGCTGTAAGTGTGTTTCAATGTTGCTGTGCCGACTGCTGGGTGCTACCCTACTGTTGTTAAATACTTGACAAACTATGGTAGCACCAACATTGTAATATTCGTAGCATACTTGCGGGCGTCTTGCGTGCAGCCAACTTGCAGTGTTTACCAGCGACAAGTTTGTAGCAAAAGTCACTAAGTAAAGTATCAGAAAATATTTGCACAGTTTCATTTTACAAATTTAGCAAGTTCGCCATTTTAATTCACCAACGTTTATTTTTTTGTGTTTGGCTTTTTATTTTTCTTAGTAATTCGTCCTGTTTCGCTTTGGTTTTCCTTTTCATTTAATGCAGCTCCGTTTTAAGTGTTGGTTTTGCACTTTAAAGAAAACTTAGCCTGGTTTTTGGGCTTGCGTGTTGAGTCTGTGGTAAATGGAGAGCTGCAGCTTAGCACAGCTGCTATTAAATTGACCCAGTTTACGCATCAGTGCACTTTATGGAAACGTCTAAGTGTCTAAGGTACCAGAACAAGCACAGTGTACACGATTTTCAATCCTATTTAAATTGGTGATAAAAGCCACTTTGTTCAATTACCATATTTTGCTTGGGGGAATATTCTAAATTGAGAGTGAGTGAGCTGTAAATAAAGGATGTAACAAAATAAAATGGAAGTAAAAGTAAAAATAAAAGTAAAAGTAAGAGTAAAAGTAAAAGAAAAGTAAAAGTAAAAGTAAAAGTAAAAGTAAAAGTAAAAGTAAAAGTAAAAGTAAAAGTTAAAGTTAAAGTAAAAGTAAAAGTAAAAGTAAAAATAAAAGTAAAAGTAAAAGTAAAAGTAAAAGTAAAAGTAAAAGTAAAAGTAAAAGTAAAAGTAAAAGTAAAAGTAAAAGTAAAAGTAAAAGTAAAAGTAAAAGTAAAAGTAAAAGTAAAAGTAAAAGTAAAAGTAAAAGTAAAAGTAAAAGTAAAAGTAAAAGTAAAAGTAAAAGTAAAAGTAAAAGTAAAAGTAAAAGTAAAAGTAAAAGTAAAAGTAAAAGTAAAAGTAAAAGTAAGTAAGTAAAAGTAAAAGTAAAAGTAAAAGTAAAAGTAAAAGTAAAAGTAAAAGTAAAAGTAAAAGTAAAAGTAAAAGTAAAAGTAAAAGTAAAAGTAAAAGTAAAAGTAAAAGTAAAAGTAAAAGTAAAAGTAAAAGTAAAAGTAAAAGTAAAAGTAAAAGTAAAAGTAAAAGTAAAAGTAAAAGTAAAATGTCTATTCACCTGCACCCTTAAAGGGGTGATGTGAGTTCGCTCTGCCATTGTTAGCTCCGGTGTATATCAGCAACCAGCCGCCTTGGACCGCGGAAGTGTTCATTGGTGTTCATTGGTCGAAAGAGTAGTAGCTCTCGTTGCTCCGAGTGAGCGTCGGTTCGTTCGTGGTTTTCCGGAATCGGTAAAGCGTAGGTGACAGCTCACAAAACAAGGATAGGAGCATCGTCTCTCGCTCTTGACTTTTTCGGAGCAGAATGCTTTCGTAAAAAAACAAAGATTGGTTCGCTCATTACCACAAAAGACGAATAAGCCTCTTACTACTGGTTCATTGCCCACAAGAGCGAAACAAAAGACGGGATAGGAAGCAGAAGAAAGACCACCCCTAGAATTATACGTAAAAGTCACGTTAAAAGAGGTTCAAAAGCAAGCAATGGAGACCAATCCGGTGCTACAAACACATCTAAATGCAAGCGACGCATATACAACAAGAGATAAAGCTACATTTCTGCGACAGCAGTTTTTTCTTAAAATGTCAGATGAAGAAGAGAAAGCCGTTGAGAAACGTTTAAGAGTACTGGAGAAGCTGAAAGCAGCCAAATATATTGGTCTCAGAGTTAGAAAAACAATTCAACGTCATGAAAAACTGCAGAAGAGGTTGGGTTCAAGCTGAGAAAATCGAAGGTGACACCTCCATAACAGCTGGAAAAACATGTCTTGTCTAGGAGTACACACCTTCAACCACAAAAAGAAGTGCACCAAAGTCTGCCTAAAGAAATAATGAGTTTGAGAGCCTTTCTGAGGAGAAAAGACGAGATATTTCGTTGCACCAAACGACATATTCAACTGATATGACAACCTTGGATTATTAGGTTATGTATCGATTATCTTCATCGATCATTACTCATGAATCGAATATCTTCTTCTTAATTGGCGCGATAACTGCTTACGTTATTTTGGTCGAGTTGAACAAAGCGCGTCAGTCGTTTATTTTACGTGCTAACCGGCGCCAGTTGGACCGACCAACTGAAGCCAAGTCTATCTCCATCTGATGTTTCCAACACAGAGATGGCCTTCCACTTCCTCTGCTACCACCAGCTGGTACTACATCGAATACTCTCATGAATCGATTGGGTAATTAATAATAAAATATTACATTAATTAATAAAAAATCTTTTACAAAGAAATCCATGATTTATTTTTATTTATGGAAAGTTGAGACTAGTTTTTGTGTAAAGGGTATATGAAAACCGTTTTAGTTCATAAACATTTTCGATTTTATATACCGATATACGAGTGTGTAAAGCTATTAAGGTTTTGGCAAGTTTGCAAAATTTCTGTAAATTGCCACTGTGCTCGCTCATATATTTTCAACTCCAATTAACACTATCATAATACAGTGAAAATGTGTTTCAACAAACAAGCATACATATATTTTTTCAGGAATTTATTTTATTAAACATGCATGCACAAGTATTTGTTGCTAGTAATTGCAGCTCGTGCTGAGTATGGACATTATACGTTACGTATACGTAATGGCAGCCAACATGTAAAAATATGTGTGTAAAGCTAAGCAAGAGAATTATATATATGCGAATGCAAGTGTGTACAATTATTATATGTACAATGCCGCCTTGGGGATCATTGTTTGCCAAAAAGTGCACAGCAAACAGATTTTGAAAGTCATTTGGCTCATGAGCTGACGGCCTGGTTGACTGGAGACTGCCTTGTTGTGGGTGCGTGCCAGTTCGAGAGCTGGCTGGAGTCGTAGTTGAAATTTTGTTTACAGAGTACGAGCACATTTTGCTATTGACAAAAAATTAACACATCGTAATGAAGAAAAGTAAACTTGTTTTGTGTTTGCTTCATAACAAATACTAACAGTAATTGGCTTCTACTTTTATAGTATGAATTAGTGGCCAGAAATGGATTTTAGGCTGGTATGTAAGTATATAAACAGGGTTGATTATGTGTAATTTATTTTAGCAAGGAAAATACTTTATTTTTTTACCAAAGTGTTCATAATATATTTTTAAAGAGCGGTTCCCATAAAATACCCGGTGTTTTTTTAGCTACATGAGAACTATCGATACCGATAACTATGATTTCATAGCTAAGAATGGTAAACTGTGTTGACAATTCTGTTCAGTAAGATGTGGCAAGACTTCAAGAATTATCAGAATATTCCTTCTAAATTGTAAAAAAAATAAAACTGTTTGCGAAGTTTATACAGCATAGCTGGGAAGGCACCGCAATTTCGATTCGTCATCGTTGTTAACTACGCCCTTCGACTACGTGGAAAATTTATGTAGGGATATTGGCCCATGATTAGCTCATTTATATTTATTATTCGGCTTTATTGGAAAAAGTAAGCACCTCATAGCTGCGGCGGACATATGCTGGATATCATATTAAAAAAATAAGAGCCATAAAATTATCAAAACAATTCAGTTCAACAAGATTTGTGTCTTATATTATATTATCATTTTAGTTCTTAAAAGCTCTTAAAAAAAACACCCAATAATAATAAAGTATTTTAAAACGTTTTTATCCGATCGCTTTTGTTGACTTTGGCAGTTGACTTCAATTTTTCAGCATAGCTCAGATCCTGTATGCATTTTTTGACGAAATGGAAATTAGTCCGTCAAATGCGTGACTACCATGTACCCGGCTTCAAAATCCAGTATGGGCATGAAACACCAGATGACATAAAAAGTTTTTTGTAATAGCGGTTGACTCTCGGCAGGCAATGACAAACCTCCGGGTGAATTTCTGCGATGGAAAAGATCCTTGTAAGCCATAAGCCATAAAAAAAACCATCTAGCGTTCGAAGGCATCGTAAAAGTGCAGGTCTCTGCATAAAATCGAATTGAAAAAATACTAAGATGTACACCACAAATAGGGGAGAAGTTCGGCCAAACGACTAACCAACTTAAACTAAATTGAAGTTAAATTTGTGTGGGTACGCAAAGTTTAGTCCCGACCGAATGTATCCTTCCTTCCTTGTTTTCTTAGAATTAGAGTCATCAGACATTTTTTATTTGAAGCCAGAAAATCAGTATCTTGCAAAGGCAATAAGAGATTTGAAAATATAGTATTTAGTACCTAGCACTTGGGTCTACAGTTAAAAAATATCCCTCTTTAAGATCTCCTTCACTACTCTCTAACCTACTGAATACACTCCCCCAGCACTCCTGGGATAACTTCAACTAAAGCATCTGGTCGTATTTCGAGCTGTTTAATATATTTAAATACCTTTTATGCACTCCATCGTTTACACTTAGCGTGTTGTGTGGCCAACCAACCGTTCCTGAGTTATTATGTACTCATAGCTATAGTTGGCCAACAACTGAAGCAGCCAGTTGAGTGCATCAACTTGGCCCAGTAGAATAGAAAAACGAATTGCAAGCTCGCAATTAAGTATAAAATACACAGCCCTGAACACACACGCACACACACAACACACCTGTTCACGAACGTAGTGTTGCGTGAAAATGGACCGCATGAAAAGTGAATGCCGATATGTGAAGCACTCAAAGCGGTATAGTGCAACACTCTTGTCTATATAAGACGTGTACAATGCGTAGTGCAGAGAAATATGTAAAATGGAGAAAAGAAAAAGGTGAAAAGAAAAAAAAAGTGCACTGAAAGTTGAAAATCATATCAAAGCAAAAACCGTAAGATGTTGTGAAAGTAAAAGTAGCGAAAAGTGGGTTAACTCAGTTGGTGCGCCATCAACCACACATTACTATTCCTGCACATCAGAAGCTGTGCTCAACTAAGCAGTGAAACTCACTCCCACCATCCCATTGCATCACTAGATGCTTTATTCACTCACAAAATCAAGCGCCAACGAGTTGAGTATGAAGTGTTAAAGTTTTGAACGATTCTCATCTTTGCTCATTTCATTTTACACTTTCTTGCGTATGTAACGCACTCTAACACACATGTAGAGGCATGAATTATTACTTGAGGCGCTCGGTGTGCACTCATCGTGCAAGTGCATGAAGCTCACTTATTTCAGAGAAGTTTTTCTAATTACACTTACAGCGGCAATTTTATAGAGCAGTAAAAGTGAGAGGAAAATGCCAAAGGTGAGAGTACTTATCAAGGTGAATGCGAAATTGCGTGAGCAGAGTGATTGTGTGCAAATTAAATTTCATTATCTCATTACTCCCAAATTATAGTTAGCAGGCACGTATTATATAATATATATAAATACACACATACATACCCACACGTAGAAAAAATAAATAAGTAAAAAAAAATAGTTGTGACTTCGAAAGGCTTATAAAGTTTATTTTCCTAAAGAGTAAATTATAACAAATATTACAAAGTGGGTATTAAAGAAGAACTATTAAGAATATCTTTAAAAAATATATATAATCATATAAATAAATAATATAAATATGTTAATTATTTTTTCCAAATTTTTTATTTTGTGTTATGTCTTTTACCATAAGTTTATGCTTGGTCAGAGATGTAATTGTCTGCGCAAGATTTTGGTTTTTGGCTTTTTTTCGAGGAAATCTGCAGTTAAGGCGCTTCAAGTGCGCTGAAATACTGCACTGAAAGTTCAAATGTAATAATAAGGGTAGCAAAAGTCCTCTGACTGAATCCTCCGCGAGGGTGTTGCTTGGACAACGGCACACGATATCTTTGTTTTTCTCACTCCCGTTCCACTTCTAATAATTGAAAATTGAATAATTGGAGTTTCATGTTAGAAACTGGTCGAGAATGTGAAGCGCAAGGCGGTAACGGGTCACAAGAAACTTTGACCTGGTTTTTCAATAGAACAGAATGACTGATAGAAGGGCTTAGAATCCGATTACTACGCATACAATTTCTTTACAGATGGATCAAAAATGACGGATGAGGTAGGAACGACTGTCTTCTGCTCACAGTTTGACCTCCAAACGTATTTCATACGACCTGATCACTTTAGCATATTTGAAGCTGAGATCTATGCTGTAACCAAAGTGGCTGAATTAGTATGGGAATTTACTCCTCTCGTCACTCGCACAAACATCTTCATTAATTGTCAAGCTGATATTAAAGCAATAATGGCTGTAATGACTAGCGCGGAATGCGTGCTACACTGTAGATCCAAAGCAGACGAGCTTTGGGAGAATAGACAGGTCACAATTTACTGGGCGCCATGCCACAAGATAATGGAGTGAAATAAGAGAATTCATGGACTTGCTAAGGCAGGCTCCCGCTGGCCTTGAATGAGCAAAACAAACATATATCCCCCACTCTCAGTTTGGAAGACGAGGAACTAAGTCTCGAAGCACACTCTATATGGGAAGTCACGAATTCCCACATAATGGCCAAAATAATGCTATGAACTTGCAACACGAAGTAACCAACTTTATTTGGTCACTCCCAAAGAAGGAATTTTAAATATTGGTTGAAGTACTGACGGGTCATCGTCATCACTCCATATCATGCAGCTAAAATCAAATTAGTCCAGAACGACGCGCGTTACTTGTGGAAAGAAGATAGTAATTTTGATTTTTACAAGTCGCATACGGACAACATTGTTTTCCTAGTTCTAAATAAGGTTGATGATAACCATATTAGTGTTTTCGGGGATTTTATTTTCCGAATGTTTCTTGGTGTACTAACTTCTGTAAGCACAGTCTAATCCCAACTAATGTCACATCATCACTAGAATCATATGTAATTGATAATCTATTAAGCCTTGATTTAGTACAAATTAATTCTTTCGAAAATAAGCTTAATAGAATTCTTGATATCATATTCGTCAGCGCTAATATTGATAGTTCTATCTCTGAATGCTTCTCATCCTTCTCACCTGCTGATAAACATCATGCCACTTTATTTACGAGTTGCGAGTAGTAAACAAGACGAGACAATAGCTTTCAATTTCCCCTCTTGTGACTTTTCTAGGTTAAACAGCATTTTACATGACATTAATTGGGAAGATTTGCTTTCTGCACTAGATATTGTTGAGTGCTATTCTACCTTTAAAGCGCAATTGCTTAAATTTTTATGAAATATGTACCACAATTTAAAATACAACCTTTTAAACTTTCATGGTACACTCATCAACTGCAAAAAACTTAAAAATAAGCGGAATAAGCTTCACAAGCAATTTTTAGCATCTAAGAATGAATCTATCTTTATAAATTACAAGCATTGCTTAAAAAAATTCAACTGCTTAAATAAATTTTTATACAGGAACTATATTCTTCGGATTGAAGAGAATATTAAGTCTAATCCTAAGGCCTTTTGGCGATTTGTTAAATCTAAAAAGTCAAGCGCTCGAGTCCCTTCTGCGGTTCATTATAATGACAAATTAGCGTCCACTCCTGTGGACGTAGCCAATTTGTTTGCCGATTTTTTCAAATCTAATTTCACTAGTTTCTTCACGTTTTCTCCTTGTCATGATAATCTATCTTCATCTTTGAATTTTGGCTATTTAAACCTGGTTTCTCTGGACATTGAGAATGGGATTTTGGGTTTAAAACCTTCTTCGCAGACTGATCAGGATGGGCTCTCCGTAGTTTTTCTTAAAAACTGCCCGGCTATTGTCATTTCTCTCAAATTAGTTTTTAATAAATCTCTATCTTCGGGAGTTTTTATCAACGATTGGAAAATCACAATTATCACCCCTACTTTCAAGAGTGACAAAAAGAATGATGTGCGCAACTAAGGGCCGATCTCGAAGCTTTCTATTACTTCCAAACTTTTCGATGGAATTGTAAAAGAAAAAATGTACTTTGCAACTAAGAGATTAATCTCGCCCAATCAGCATGGATTTATCTCGGGTAGGTCTACAGTTTCCAACCTGGCTGCTTTTGGTGAATACTGCTTTGGAACTTTTGTTGAAGGTTTTCAAGTCGATTGTGTTTACACGGACTTTTCTAAAGCATTTGATAGAGTTTTTCATACAATTCTTTTACGTAAATTAGCCTTGCTTGGTTTCCATTCCGTTTTCTTTGATAGACGATGTGTGCTAACGATTGAGTGTTCGGAATGTTCGGAACCTTTCATTGCATTTTCAGGGGTGCCACAATGCAGTATTTTAGGGCATCTTCTCTTCGTTCTATTTATTAATGATATTTGTACCTGTTTTTCATTTGCCAACTTTCTTTTGTATGCTGATGATTTGAAAATATTTTCGGCCATTAGAAAAAATGAGGATGTTCCTATGTTGCAAACGGAAATTAATGCGCTCGTTCGCTGGTGCAGTAACTCTGGCATCTTTCTAAATATTAAGAAATGTTTTTTTGTCACCTTCGCTAAAACTCAAAAGGTTTTCCAGTCATCTTACAGCATTGATAATACTTTACTTCAATCTGTTCATGAATTCAAATATCTAGGTGTGATCTTTGATTCACATTTTTCTTTCAACAGTCACATTAACTTTATTGTGTCCACTTCTTACTAAGCCTTAGATTTTATACGGCGTAATAGCTCGATGTTCTCAGACCCTTGCACTCAAAAACTACTTTTCACTTCCTTCGTTCGCTCTAGATTAGAATATGCAACTTTTATCTGGTGGCCTTGCCACCAATTTGCTATTGAGGGAATTGAACGTGTACAGAAGGTGTTCCTTAAATACGCTCTCAGGTTGTTAAAATTCTCAAATCCTATCCCTTCCTATCATTCTCGTTTGATTTTAATTAACTTAAAGTCGCTAGAGAGTAGAAGGTCTATACTCTCACTGTCTTTTGTTTTTAGTGTAATCAAAGGAGAAATTGACTGTTTATCCCTATTACGTTGCATTTACTTCCATATTCCTACTAGATCGTTACGCAGTACTTATCCATTTGATCTTAAATTTCTTAACACGAATTATGCGCGTATTTCCCGCGCTTTAAGAGAATTCAATGAGATCTCGAGTTCTATTCCGCTTGACTTTTCGGTTTCAAAGAATGAATTTTATAAATTTCTAAACTCTTTTTTCTAATTTATTTAATTAGAATAGTAAAATAGTAGTAATTTAAGCTCATATTAGATCTAAGTGGTCTGTAAAAAGAATAATTTTGTTTTAGACTTATAGTAAACGAAATAAACGAAAAAAAAGAAAGGGGTAGATTAAAACTCCTTCCTTTGCCACAGTTATACTCTAAGCAGAACTCGTTACAACTGCCAGCCGCTAAGATTGACCACAATTGTTGTACGCCCATCAGGGCTTGGCTAGAGTTTTGTTCACAACTTCTTAAACACAACTTTATTAATATTTAAATGTTACTAATTTAACTGTGCAAATCAGCAACAGGCAAGGAAAAATAAAAGAGGACAGGCGTCAGCAAAAGACTACGCGTCAAGCCCCTTGCCACTGCCATCCAAGCGGAACCATATAAAACCGCAACACCACTGACCTTTCTCGGAATGCTTTCTGCCTTCGCTGTGTATTCATTGCTCGCTCCAAAAATCCAATACTTAAAAAAAGTTTTGCCTTTATTTGCCCGCTATTTGTGAAAACTCATTATACTAATTGATAAGCATTAACTTAGCTATTATATACTGACAGCTCGCTATTTGTATTAACATACATAACCTTTCTACTTTGTTTCGTTTTACGTGGACGGTATGAGTTGATTAAAATGCTGTGGGACAGTATGAAATAGACCCGGATTGTGAATTTGCATAAGGAGCAAATAATAGTTAAATGAAATAGAGGACAAGGTTAAGTTCGTGTGTGTGTGGATGCTTATACGTATGTATGTATTTGTATGTAACTTACCCTGCAGGGAAGCCCGAATCAATGGTTCAGAACTGCTACATTTTCATCAATTGCGCACCCTTTCGTTACTCATGTCGCATGTAGTAAAGATCTGAGTTCGTGTACCGTCGGACAGTGACAGTATCTGCTGCAATGATGCAGCTGTTGCTACAAATCAAGCTGGAAGATCATGTGATTTCTCGAGGCTCCACAACATAAGCAAAACGAGTAGAAGCTAAAACCTTCTAAGACGAGTTCGTTTTCATAACACTTAGCTCTGCTCCTCATATTAAGTGCTATAAAAAAGATTCGGAAAGGAAATGTCGTCCGTATTAGGACTCAACTCTCCAATTTAGTATTTAGTTATGAATCATTAAAAGCGAGATTAAGCCACAGTAGAATATCACTGTTAGTTTTGTTATAATTTACTTACTGATAAAATAGTAGAAACGCAAGCCAACCATAGTTCTGAATCCACTATCTGCGAACCTATTCATTGCCGGTGAACATTCCTACAGGGTGATCTAAATTGCGTTCGCCGCTAATTGGTTTTAGTTTGTCACTTTACTAATAAATTTGTTTACGTTGTATTAAATAGAATTATGTGAACTATTAAATTTTTATATACTTGGGTTTTAGTTAATTTTGTGGTCAAAATCATTTAATCTGGTTATTGCGTTTTTCTTTCACGCACAAAGCGATGGAAATGTGTGTCGGTGCATATGAAAAGCAAACAACGACAAAATTGCTTATTTGCACAAAATTTAATATAACAGAAAATAAGGAGAATCCACAGCGATTGTTTGGTGCGAATATAATTAAAATCTAGTCACATTATTTGCTGGTAGTTTACCTTGGCTCTTTAATAAGATTATTTGTATTATATTTTATGTAAATAACTAAATAAATATTTAAAATTTCTCTACCATCTACTTTACTTTAATATTCTGTGAAGACACAGTTTTGAAGTTCAAGGTAAGTATTTAGAAATGGATTAAGTGTTTTTATACCGATTAATTAAGGCTTAGGGCTTATTTTATATGTTCCGTATTGACTTTCTTCAAACTAAAACACTTTAGAAAAGTCACTACTAATGTATGACACTTTTCTTTAAAAGGTAGTAATGAAGGATGACTTCCCGAAAATGCTGTTTTTTCGGGATGAACGTGCACAATTTTAACGTCAGATAGAAAAGGATTTTTATGCTTCAAACGAATGTCACTTACTGCCATCGAGACCTCACATATACAGCTTCAAATCACCAGAATATTACGAGAGCGAACACAAAAATAGTACGAGTATAAGCAGCGACACCTCTTTTGGGAGAGCGGAAACTCATACCCAATATTATTGGAAAGAACTATCATGCCACAAATAAAATTCACACGATGTTGGTGGCCAATTCACCGTCTTGTTGAAACCAAATGTTGTGGAGATCACGGGCTTCAATTTCCGGTATCAAAAAGTCGTTTATCATGGCGCGATAGCGATCGATATTCACTGTTACATTGGCGCTAGCCTCGTCTTTGAAGATATATGGGCCGATGATTCCTCCAGCCCATAGACCGCATCAAAGGGTTGTTTTCAGTAGATGTAATGGCTGTTCTAGAATGCCTATGGTCGGTGTTCTTGATTGGAACGTCGATTTTCGTAATACAAATTTACGATATATTAACGTTGTTGGCGGCCGCCGTGGCCGAATGGGTTGGTGCGTGAGTACCATTCGGAATTCAGATAGAGAAGATGGTTCGAGTCTCGGTGAAAGATCAAGAATTACGAAAAAGTGTTTTCTAATAGCGGTCGGTCCTCGGCAGGCAATAGAAAACCTCCGAGTGTATTTCTGCCATGAGAAGGCTCCTCATAAAGATATCTGCCATTCGGAATCGGCTTGAAACTGTAGGTCCCTCCATTTGTGGAACAACATCAAGACGCACACCACAAATAGGAGGAGCAGCTCGGCCAAATACCCAAAAAGGGCGTACGCGCCAATTATATATATATATAAACGTTGTTGAGGAGTAAGTTGTTCCAAGTCTTTCCAAGTCAATGAATACTGGAAAAAATTATATATTTAGTTTGACAGTAGTCACGCGTTATCTATCAAAAAAAGCCCAAAATACTTAAAATCTGACTACCGTTTATTTAAGAGAGCAGTGATTCAGTAAACTGCATCGGAAACAGTATCTTAAGTTTGTATTGTTAAGTTTCACGAAAAGCCTGCGCTAAATCTATAAAAATCGTGGGACAGACTTTATTTTTATCCAGAATTTCTTCTATTTTGTCTAACATTCTATGTATTTGGTCTATCGTTGAGTGTTTTTCTCTGCACCCAAACTGATGTGTTGCTACTAATTCCTTGAGCTATATTATTTCTTTTAAAGGTGAGGCAACTAGCTTCTCCAAAAGTTTTCTCTTTAGTGGGAGTAGTGAGATTGGGCAATATGAGAGTTAGTTATTGGCATTTTTCCCTGTTTTAGGAATCCTTATTTTTCATTGTAGTGGAATATATTTTAAATGACGCATGCATTCATAAACGTTGATAGTTTATTCAAGCCTTAAATGCTATGTTTTTAAGAACATCAGCAGTTACTCGGTCGAAACCGGGACTTGCCCTTGATTTCAATTCAGAGATTTGAGCTGCTACGTACGTCCTCGAATGTAAGTGGCTGAATTTCGCAGAATTATTAGACCGCTGAATAGTGGCCTTTCTCTCTGTTGTGTGGTTGGAATATCTTTTCAAGATGCTGTGCAAATACTTCGACCTTTTCCAAATCACTTTTCGCCCAAGGTGATCTTCATGGGCAATAATTTGAAAAACAAGAAAGCCATTTTTTATCAAAAATTTGTAGTTTTTGTATATTTGAAACTAAAGTAGCAATTCTTGTAATCTGTAATGTGAACTTATTATTTTAATGGAATCTGATTCTATGATGAAAGTTAAACTCTGTCACTACAAAATATGATTTCATTGGATAAGACTTTGTTAAATCCCTCAAAAGTTATAATAACAAAAAAAATATGTTAGTCAATAGCTAACGCCGCGGAACGGAGATTCCAAACCACGCAGCGATGTCAAAGTAATGGGACGCTGAATCGAGTGGCAGTTGAACGGCGAAGCTGATTCCTACAATAGGCAAATGAAAAGAACTTCGGTGAAATGGGCTTTTTCATGACTCAGTTTCTCTCGGGCCACGGATACTTTCGAAAATACCAATACTGCCTGGGTAAGGTAAGCAACCCTTGGTGTATATATTGCGAAGCACCGAGCGGTGATGCCAAAAACACGTTCTTCAGTTGTGGCACATGGCTTTTGGAATGTGGTTAAAAGATACGCTAAAGGCGTATTACGGAGACAAAAGGTAGACCTCGACGCAGTACAACGAAGCGAATGCTCACAGACAGAGACATAGAAGATAAGCCTATACCATGACGCTGGCTACGATCATGGTGGACACTGACATGCGCGAGTTGAACTGGTCCATTTCATGGATGCCGTTCTGGACCCCCGCAGTAATGCAGAAGGTAGTCCTGGGAAGGTAGTCTCCCCAGAAGAGGAGGAGGGATTGGTTCAGTGCCAACACCACTCGATCGCTGTAAGAACGCACGCATTTTGAAGCCAACCTCACCCACCAGAAAAAAAAATAGCTGCCTAGTTAGTGACCTGGGTACTAACTTTATGTTATATATATAATTTTATGGCAAATATTAGTTAACGGAATTTCATGCAGACATTTCATTTTCACTAAGTTCCTGCATTTTTGGTCACCGTAGTCTATGGTTGTTCGTTCATTCAAGTAAGTTTTGCAGGAAAGAGAAACTTTAAAAAATTTAGGCGAAAATATATCATAAAATTTAATAGCAGCTGCATCAATTGAAAAAGCGAGTTGCGTGAAATGGAAGTGCTGTCAAAAAGGAAATATTCGAAAAATTAAATTACGGCGCTTCAATTTTCGTTGAAGCTGTGGATGATGGGCACTTGTCTGAAGCATAAGACGAAAAACGTCACTTGCGGAAGATGTGAAAATGGCTGACACAAAAGATGCTACAGTTGAAAGTACCTACGCCTGTGTTGTGGCTATTGACGAGGCAAATGAGACTACGAATGAATGTAATTGCCAGTAGAAAATGAACCAGGAAATATCAGTGGAAAATGAAAAGTTTCTTTGTGATATTAGTACTGAGTGGAAAAGTACCCATCAGCGTTCTATGAAGTTAGATGGTACGTCGCCATTATAACGAAAATGCTGTCAAAAAGCTTTTACTATTAAATGCTACTCAAGGAAACGGTGGACACAATTTTGAGTTCCTGCAAATAAAAGAAAAATAAAATTTCAAGAAAATCTAAACCAAATTGAAAAGATGTACAGGATGTACAAGGATGTAACATTGGCTGAATGGGAGTGGTTTGCACTCAGAATGCTGTAGCTGACTCTAAGTTTACGGCTATCTGCAGCGGCTTTTAAGATGAGTGAATAGTTATAAAGGGGACTTCATTTTGGGTCAGGAGCTCGTGTGTTGCAGCACAAGTGATCACTATCTACTCAGACAGTCAAGCTGCCATACAATTTCTACAATGCAATAATATTTCGCCAAAGTTGTTGGTTAAGCGGTGCACCACGAACGTTGTCTCTATTCCTCGACACATAGCCATACCTGGAAAAAGCATTGCGGATAAACTGGCTAGAAGGGGAACTGATCTTAAATCAGCAAATTCTGCCCAATGTGTGGATTTTCATTCATCCTTATCCAAGCTCTGGAACAGGTTAGTCGACATCACGTAAGCCAACAGAAGATGGACCACGGAGCCTATTTGTAAGTAAGCTAGACAGGTTCGGCATAAAATGAATGAGCACAGAACTAGGTCCCTCATCAATATCGACCGGGCTTACATTAATGATTGATGGGAACATTTGGCAAAGGTAAAGGGATTTCCCTGAAATGATTTATGTCACAGCTGCAGGAACGAGGTGAAGGTGGAGAGCGTTGAAAACTTTCTCTAGTCAAAAGCAGTAATGTAACTGCTTATTTGCGACAAATATTATTTTCAGCTCCGAATTGTGATACAAAAATTATTAAAAGAGGAGAAAGGACAGTTTAGGACAGCACAATTACATTAAATTAATGGTTCATCGATTCATTCTACTCGCTAAAGGTACAACTCATTTGGATCCAAGCACAGTCAGTATTATCTTACTAAATAGGATTTGCGAAGAAGTACACCTACATACTAAACCCCTTACTCCGACCTCTGTTGTTTTAATTTTGTCTTGCAGTACCGCCATTAGGCATTATTCTCTCTCTCTCCATCTGTCTCTCTCTCTCTCTCTCTCTCCATCTGTCTCACACTCTCTCTCTCTTTATATAAACTTTAGTCTGGCATCCGCCGTAGCCGAATGATTTGCTGCGTTGGTGCGACTACCATTCAGAATTCACAGAGAGAACGTTGCTTTGAATCTCGGTGAAACACCAAAATTAAGAAAAAGTTTTTTCTAATAGCGGTCGCTCCTTGGCAGGCAATGGCAAACTTCCGAGTGTATTTCTGCCATGAAAAAGCTCCTCATAAAAATATCTGCCCTTCGGCATCGGCTTCAAACTGTAGATCCCTCCATTTGTGGAACAACATCAAAACGCAGGCCACAAATAGGAGGAGCTCGGCCAAAAACCCAAGAAGGGTGTAGTCTCCACTCTATCGTTTTGTTGTGCGCTGCCATTCTTTCTTCTGCAGCTCTTGTAGCGCATTCGCGTAGCAGTCTTTTACTTTGACCCACACCCAATATTTGCTTTACTATATTGTCTGGCATAACTGTCTCTTTAACTATCGTTTCTATAGTCGTCCTTTCGCTCACATAACTCGGGCAGGATAAGAAGATATGCTCGGCATTTTCACTGCAACTACCGCAGAACTAGCAGTCCGTTGCATCACCATGAACAAATCTGTTAAGGTGCTCTTTGAAGTAGCCATGCCCCATCAGGAATTGTGTTAGGTAGAAATCCATTTCGCCAAGTCTTTGCTTGACCCACACCCGTATGATATCGATAAGTCCATGTATTCATCTTCCTTTCATGGATGTTTTAAAGGTAACCTTCATCGCTTTGAACATGAAGAGAATCTATAATGTAAGCAGTGCGAACCAGCCATTGACGAAGAAGCGGAGTATATGCTTTTAGAATTCCCTCGTTTTGGAAGGTTTGAGAAAAAACTAGAAGATAACTTCAAACGTAGCGTCACACTTGAGAATTTATTGGCACAGAAGTTGAAGAGTAAACAGAAACGAGGCACAGCAAATGGCTGATAAAGTGATACAACCACTCAGGTACAGCGAGTAGGCAAGACGTGAACGCTAACGCCAAAAAAATGTGTAAGCCAACAAATCGGTGTAGAGGCGAAAATACAGGTAAACTGACGATACCAGATTTAGAAAATAACTCTTCTCTGGTCTGGATAGGTACAGGGTGGGTGGAGGCGTACAGATCCCTCCCTGGCGTGGCTACCTCCTGGAACGATTTTAATAGCGAGTGGTAACACGTAGACGATACTTTTGATGTATTTCATTAGAACAGGAACGGACTTTGACCCTAGTGCTGAAACAACCTCGTGACGAAATACTTGACGGTAGTACCGGTGGGATCAGGACTGTGAAGGTAGGAAGTTTAGTTCGAATTAAAGTTCCACATTGACGAGGTTAGGCTTTCAATGCTTCTTTCTAGTAAAAAGGCACATAAATAAAACGGCATACAAAAATCAATAAAAAATTCAAGTTTAAATCTCGATTTTTCCGACAATTAAGTGGAAGTCCCACTAAAAATTTTAAAATGTCCGGTTGCATATTTATTTTATGATTTTATAAAGCTTCCCTTTTTCATATAATTATTAAAAAATTACTTTTGACGACTGAAAATTGAGTATTCAACTCAACTAATTTGTGGGATCTTTTCTACGATGTCAGTAATTTAGGGATTTTTCATATTTTCCAGGGAAATTAGACCGATTTTGTCTGACGTGACAATCACAACAATCCTTAATATTTCATTGTTTATTAAAGAGACAATTTCTATGTACCCCAAATAAATATCACAATGGTCCACCAGGCATTTCCAAGGATGATAAAATACAAGGTTTGGCCACCGGAATCAAAATGTGGCAGTCACTTTGACTGTTACGTTGAAGGATTTTGTCAGCAGTATTATGCCCGCTCATTTTGCACGTCTTCTGACGCTCTTCCATTCAGTCATTGTTCAAACGGCGAGTAAGTAACATGAGTCACCACTGCTTAGATATTCCCCTGTTACCTGATTCCTTCAAATGTGCTGAGAGCCTAAGAACAGTGTGATGTTGGCCATACTCTGTACGTCGTGAGATTCTTCTACACCTTTCTGGAACTTGGAGATCACAGTAACCCAATAATTCAGAATTTTAGCTAATATTTGATTATATCTCTAATAAAATTACTCGCTTTAAGGTAGATTCCATACTTCACATGAAAAACACTATATGGCAAAATCAACTTTTTTTCGGGTATTGAACCAAACAAATTTTAGAGGGATTGAGTAATAAGTAAAAAAAAAAAAAAATACGGCGATTTTCGAATATAGCCTCCGATATCGAGATACAGTCTGTGTCAGAAAAAAGAACTGCCATTATTCATGAAGTATAAAAGATATATATTTAAACTTTTTTTTACATGAAAGTATGTACATAACTACGAGTCGCCGAGCCTTCATTGTTTTCGAGTATAGCCTGGGATCTTCTTCATGCTTTGAACCAGCTTTTCTGCGTAGCTCGTCCACAAACAGGACCACATTTTGCGAGCTTGGTGCACGAGTTGCTTTAAATAATGGACTGGCCTTTCGGAAAGATGCGTTTTCATAATTCCCCCACACGTTTACAGTAGAGTTGACGTCTGGGGACTGGGAAGGCCAATCCAATACAGTGACGCCATGTGCTTATTTTGTGGTTTCCCAATGTGTTTTTCTGAGAGCAGTTGTTTTGATGATGTGGGACGGTAGGATATGTTCTCCTCCTTCAGTCGAAGTTCAATGGTGTTAATACTCACATCTATTCTGTTTTTAGCAAGAACTGATCGTGCTTGGTGTAATCACAAAGAAGTTGGACGATCACTTTATCCTGCTTTTTTGTCGTCAATGGCTTCAATCCGCGCTCGGAAAAGTCATCAACATTTGTGTACACCTTATACCGCTGATTCCACATCAGAACAAACTTTTTTGATATTTTAATCACTTTTGATTGGCGTGAAATTTCGGCACATAATTGCAAAAGGGTCAGCTTTTTCAAATACGCAAGAATCATGAAAGTCGGTTGGCAAACAACAAAACTGTGAAATGTCCACGGAAAAGGTGCTGTAACTCCCTCCCTGCTCTGATTGGCCTGAAACTTTGACACATTACCTTCCAGAAAAAGTGCTCTAACTCGTTCATCTTTGCTCTGATTGCCGTGAATATAATTTCGGCCCTTTTGAATGCGTGCAAAAAAATAGCGCCTCAAAGCGCTTCGTGTACTTCTCACTAATTTTTGTTTGGTTCCGTTTACGGGAAAGTTTCGAACGATACTAACTTGAGTTACACTGGCGTCGTAGCCCTTGAGTGGGACTATTATGCAGCAAAAAGGAAAGCGCAATATATCTTACAAGAAAAAAACCTGCTCTTTTCTTCTGACACAGACTGTATATAACATAACATGATCTTCTTTGGATGAATGGATCCGGCTTGACTCTTAGCTTTAGGGTATCATGGAGCCACCCACTCTTTTCTTTGCTTAATATTGATGTATAGATACCATTTCGCATCTCCCGTGACCATTCGGTAGAAAAAGCACTGTTTGTGACCGCGTGTTGCTTCATGGCGGGTGAGATGCTGAGAAGCACCCAACATTTAGGTAAATCTCATTGAATAAATAGTATTGAGAATCGTTTTATGATCGCAGTTAATTTTTTCCGCCAATTCACGACTGGTCTGGCGGCCGTTCTCCTTCAAAAGTGATTTGAGACGTTCTTCGTCGAATTCATTAGGCTTTCCTCTGCGAGACATGTCATCGATGTCAAAGCCATAGTTCTTGAGCTTTGCAAATAGTCTATAGACTCGCCCAGGGCACCGGCTACCCGTCGCAAATGAGCCGGGCTACTTCGGCAGCTTTTTGACCTCGATGAAAAGCAAAGAAAGGTGTCGAAAATGTTGATTTTTGTCTCTTGGGAATTCCATTTCTAAGACTCAGAACTAAAAAAAATTAAATAATTTGTTTCATTTAATTTTTTTATTTAAATCTATGAGTACAATAAACTTAGAGACTAGGTGCATATATTTACTTATTTTTTTTACTTCTTACTTGCTAGAACAAAAGAGAGCTATTATGAATAATGGGACGTTTTTACTATCGCCTTAGCATGAAAACAGTCAAATCAAACTAATGTACCTTTGTCTCTATTTCGAGAGCTCTTACTGAGTTCAATAGCATCTACAGACTACTCGACCAAGATTTCTGTTCCATTTCAGGATTGCATCCTACTATTTACAATAGCACTCTTTTCTTTCTGTCCATCTCTGTTCTTTCTCTCTCTCTCTCTCTCTCTCTCTGTTTTCTTTGCGTTCCCACGACCGTCCGTTTTGCGTCACCGGAACGATTCGGATTTATATCCGGCCAAGGACTGTCACAGCATTTCTCGTTTATGTATAGCGAATATTCATGCAGCTATAACAACAACAACAACATAATATTCTTTGATTAAGTATTTCCATAACATTGCAAGAAAGGATTTCCCAATACACCCATTAAACTACAATCAAACTACATCAACTTTGTTGCCATCCTTTGTTGCCACCGACAAACTGAGTAAGTAGATTTTTTTTTCATGTCTGTCCAGTTGTCAGTTTATATTTTTTCTATTGAAGTTTTTATTGTTTTTGTTAGTTTGTTGTTTATGTTTGTGCCAATTTGATTTTCATATGAAAACGAGATGCCAATTTCCGTCGGGATAGCTCAATGTTTTCGTGAACATAAACTTGCCAATGTATGTACATTCAAAAGTATGTAGGTATGTAAATTTAGTAGGAACATCACTTTCCATTTATGTGTTTGCACATATGCATGTATGTGTGTGTCGTTGACTGTTTGCTTCTCTAGAGTTGTGAACTGGTTATTTGGCAAAATAGACAAGTTTTTGTTTTTTAGCCAATTCCAGTAAATTGCTTGTGCAGCTGACTGGAAGTGACATCACACGTACACACACACACACATATAAAAGTATATGTGTGTGTGTGAAAAGCAAAAAAAGTTTTGACCTGAACTGTATAAAATCATTAAACAGACATTTCAGTGTGACATCGTTAAAAATTTGCCAGCAAAGATAAATTCTATACACTTTAATTCTCGAACTTAACAGAAGTTCTAGCAACTGGTGAAGCTCTCATGGCCTCTGCTGCACAAAGAGTGTATTGGAGCCTTTATGCTCTCGACTTCAATATTAATTGCTGCAATGAATTTGCACATTTCCAATTCAATATACCTGAAGGATTTGCATGCGAATGAACATGAATTTTTCACGTAAATCTAGAAAATATTATTTACTTCAATATGCTCTACTTATTTTTTATACCCATGCACTTGTGTTCAAGGGTATTATAATTTTGTTCACATAACGGTTGTATTTAAGTGGATCCGGATAGTACTTAGACGTAGACACTGGGTACTCCTAAGCTGCAGGGCATATGGCTACGGTATTCTTAACGGAAGGCTAATTGAGAAAAAGCGGCGGGGTTGAAATTGAAATTGAAATTTGAAAAGGTCGAGCCAAGGAGTAACAAGACATTTGGTGGCTCATAAAACACTCAGACTAAAAATCCCATTGTATTTAGAGCTCTAGAAAAGGGTAGATAGTCAGGTAGGAAAGGAGAAAAGTATTAGTGAAAGAGATAGGAAAGAATAGAGACAGAGACAAAGGTAGTTAGTCCAGTGAGAAATTTCCAGATTCTTTGGGAAATCTTTAAATATCCTTCAGTTTGAGAGAACGAATATAACTCATTCTCACGACATCGCAACCCAAAACTCGTAGCCTTGCTCTAGCAAAGGCAGGACATTCACAGAGAAAGTGCTCAGTGCTATCCGCCTCCTCCAAGCAAGACAGGCACATCGGGTAGTGGCGGGGTAGTATAATATAATAGTATTGGAATTTGTAGTGACAGTCAAACTGCACTAAGAGCTCTTGCTAACCCCCGCTGCTGTTCGAAACAAGTCGGTGAATGTAAGACATAAATTAAGAGAGTTGGAAAACACAAAAAAGTTTGTCTTATTTGACTCTCTGGGTATTGTGTTATTGCAGGTAACGAGTTGGCTGATAAACTGGCTAATGAAGGGTCTGCAAGCATACCACTAGGCTGTGAACACTCAGCTATGAATTGACGACTTCCTGAGGTCTACCCATTGAAGGTGTTGATCTGAGTTGGGCTGCTGCAGAGTAGCCAAGTACTTTGTGGAAGAAGCAAACAGGAAATTAGCGACCTTTCTTCTAAAACTTGGTAGCAAGGTGGGTGTAATCACAGGGCACAACGTCTGTGGTGAGCGTATGGATACCATGGAAATCATTGGCTATCCAATACAGAACATTTCCTTTGTAGCTGTCCAGTGTTTTCTAGAATCAGATTTAGGCTATTGTGGTGCGATGTACTGAGTGAAAATAAAGTTTATATAGTTCTTCTTCCAGATCTCTTATCATAAATGAATCCAAAAGCTTCGTGGAAGAGTGATCTCAAACTAATTTTTCTTTTTACCATACCTACTGTATCTATCCTGGCTCTCTATTCCTTCCACTGTGATCTTTCAGGGTGAACATAAAATAAATTATCAGTATACATATGAAAAAAAATTATAAATTAAAAAAATAAAAAAAAATAAATAAAATAAAAATAAAAATAAAATAAAATAAAAGAAAATAAAATAAAAATTAAATAAAAATAAATTAAAAATTAAATAATAATAAAATAAAAACGAAAATGAAAATAAAATCAAAAATAAAAAATATGATATCTCTGTTATAAATGAATCAAAATTATTAAAATTCGCTACACAAGATGAACACAAGAAAAAAAAATAAAACGCAAAATTTTCAATATTGTGCACTGTCACGCCCACTTTTGGATACATACGTGTATCTGGATAACGAGCTTGAAACTAGCCCAAACTTCATCATCATTTGGCGCCACAGCTCTGTGTGAGCTTTGAACTGCTGCACAAAATGTCTCCGTTTGACCCGATCCTTTTCTGATTGCTTCGATTTGTTGAACTTGAGTTTCCTCATGTCGCCTTCTAGTTCATTACGACGACGTGCCACGCAAATGGGTATCAGTCGACGGTCTTTACAGCGAATTTTGGTACAAGATTTGAAGATGTTTCCGTACAAAGTCCAGACGGTGCATCAGCTGTTAGCTGCTGACCGCCAATCGCGTCTAACATACGCTCAAGCCATCCTTAATCACCACCAAGAGGAAGATGATCTTTCATTAAAAATAGTCATGAGTGATGGGGCCCATTTCCATCTTAGCGGGTACGTAAATAAGAAAAATTTACGCTTCTGGGGCACTGAAAATCCGCGTGTAACCCACGAATAGCCATTACACCCGCTCAAAGTGACTGTATGGTGTGCTGTTTTCGCTGGAGGAGTCATTGGACCTTTTTCTTCGAAGACGTCGCGGGCCAAACGGTTACTGTGAATGGTGAGCGGTAGAGAGCAATGATCAACGAGTTCTTTTTGCCGCAACTTGATGAATTGGGATTGGAAAACATGTGGTTCCAACAGGACGGCGCCGGAAGTTTTTTCATATCACTCCTCTTGGCGCGTTTATATGAAATGGAATCCGGGCCAAATGTAGTCCTCCTTACTTGTGGTATTTGCATCTACCCACACGCCCACTTGTCATATCGGCTGATGCAATTCCCATTCAATACAAATATTTGTATCTGTGTGTATGTGTGCGTATGTGCCTATAAACTTTGTGCACGGATTTGTACTGAACGATGGCTCTATGTCCCATAAGTGTCAAAACCACAAATCCATAACTAGAAGAACTAACACACACATCAGTAGAAATCTATTTCAAAAAGAAAAAAAAAATGTAGGAAAATAGTAAAATGAAAGCAAAATTGACATTACAAAGTTTACCGTCGATGCTGTGCAAAGTTTGCATGTATGCATGCATAAATGTGTGTGTGGACTGTCTTTGTGTATATTCCTTGAAACGATAAAAGGAAAGACTACACTAATGCCACAGCTTTGCTGCAGTTACGCCAGTAGTGGAATCGAATGGATTTATTACGTTTGTCATTTTTACTTTCGCTCATTTTATTGCTTTTTCTATTACTTTCCCCATTTCTATTATTTTTATGGCTACCGATTTTATTGTATGTACACATAACTAACAGATGATCGGTCAATAGCTTTAGAAAATGTGTGTTTTGAAATGTGTGGGCATTAGGATGAACTGAATTTACGTTAGGTTGGGGGTTTTTTTTAATTTACCTGACCCAACCCATACCAAAAGAATACTGGTCCTTGGTGTGTAGGAGAATGGAAATTATGAATGCAAAGACCTTAGATTTTAATCAAAAAAATTAATTGTACCGGCTATGATTTTGGCTTATCGATGCATTCTTGTTCTCTTAATCCACGCCGAAAATTTTTAGAAATAATTGCATTAACATATTAACGGTTTAATTGCATTTTTTCGCCGACATTATTCTTTAAAACCACAGCAAGCAACACTAAAACAGAACTGAGTGGTTTATAATAAAATATGTCAAACTTCCCCATGGAAATGCCAGATGGCGCGTGATAAAACTAGAAGTACCCAATACCAGAAATATAAATTGCAGCCCTCGTCTACACGGACTCCCCTATTTAATACAATTTGGTATAAAGGGTGGTTAAGTTTTAAGGGCCGGTGTTGATATTGAATAAAATACAATCTTTGTAAAAAATTGTTATCATTTCTCTTTATTATAATAATATTGGTATGGCTCAATTACGTATAAGATAAAATCTTGGCCAAATAGCCGCCGCGTCTTCGGCGGCCCACCTCCATCCGATGATCCAAACTTTCGATGACGCTAAGGCATAGTTGAGGTTCTATGCCGTTAATGTACCGAATTATCTCATCCTTTAACGCTTGAATTGTTGCTGGCTTATCGATGTACACCTTTTCTTTTAAATAAAACAGAAAGAAGTCCAACGGTGTCAAATCACATGATCTTGGCGGCCAATTGACATCGCCGCGACGTGAGATTATTCGGCCATTAAATTTTTCGCGCAAAAGAGCCATTGTTTCGTTAGCTGTGTGACAAGTGGCACCGTCCTGTTGAAACCACATATCGTCCACATCCATATCTTCCGATTTGGGCCATACAAAGTTCGTTATCATCTCACGATAGCGAACACTATTCACAGTAACTTCCTCACCGGCCTCATTTTGAAAAAAAAAATACGGCCCAATGATGCCGCCGGCCCATAAACCGCACCAAACAGTCACTCTTTGTGGGGCATTGGTTTTTCGGCAATCACTCTTGGATTATCATTCACTCAAATGCGACAATTCTGCTTATTGACGAATCCACTGAGGTGAAAATGTGCCTCATCACTGAAGATGATTTTCGAAATCGGGTATTCCCTGTTGCCATTTCCTGCCACCATTCTGGCCATTGACGACGCTTGAAATGGCCAAGAGGCTTTAGTTCTTGAGTCAATTGCACCTTGTAAGCGTGCAAATGCAAGTCTTTATGCATAATGTTCATCAACGACGAGCGTGAGAGATGCAATTGTTGGGCACGACGACGAGTTGAGGTGGACGGCTTTTCAAGCACACTATCGCGAACAGCAGCAATATTTTCTCCAGTACGAGTCGTACGAGCATGCACTGGTGTTTTCACATCTCCTACAGACCCGGTTTGCTCACTCTTTTGCACAATTTTTCCGATTGTACGCACATTTGGACGATTAAATTGACCGAAAATATCACGCACAGCGCGATATGCATTTTGATTTGAACGCCCGTTTTCATAATAAGCCTGAATAACTTTAACGCATTGCTCGATTGTGTATCTTTCCATGATTCAAATTGAATTAGTCTGAAATTGAAAAACGTTAAATGAAATGCAGAAAAAAACTTGCCGTTTAGGTGTGGTTTACATTCAATATCGGCCTTTGAAATTTAGCCACCCTTTATATAAAAAATTAGCAGTCCTATTCAAATTTTTCTCTGAATGTAGGCATTCCAAAATACATTTAATCTATCCTATTTCCCTTTTAAAGGGGTTTAGAAGGAGGGAAACCACAAAGACAACTCTGACGTTTTCAGTTAAGCTCCAAAAGGCCCACTTGGACAAATAAGGAGAAGGAAAAGAACCAAACAGGTGAAAATAGGAAAAAGAGTCTTTGGATTAGAGGATGGCGAAAAACAGTGGCTAATTACATTCGTATTAACTGCTTTGAGCTACTAATAATTTTCACCATAGATGGACAGCTAGCGGACAATGTCCACATCGGGAGCTGCAACATTACCCGACTAATTTCGAAAGCACAAACAACGAGCCCAATGCCCCAATTGCCGCTTGGCTGTCGGAGTAGATATATACTTCCTTTGTAGTAATTATAGAAGTAAGCAACTAAACCACTGCTCCCTAATTGCGGCTACTGCCGCTTGGGAAACACTACAGTGATCCGGAAGTCTAAATTTTAGCTTCAATTGGCGCTCCTCCCAGGATACTCCTCAACAACTCTTCTGTCCAACTTCGAGTCATCTGTAAACATGTTTGCCATGCCCCGTCTCCAAATGTTGCACCTCTTTACTCATTAACTAATTTATATATTATATAAGGAAATTATGTACTGAGACTCCGAAGAGGGTACAACATATTTAGGCCAATCTTTTTCTTCAATTTGTGATGTACTTGTTTACGGCTTGCTAAAGCCAGCAGACATTTTCAATGAAAATTTGTATAAGCTTTAGCACAAATACGATCAGTGCAAATATCTGCTGAGGGAAGACCGCTTATAGAAAAATCTTTAAGGTTCCATACCTATCCACAGTTTTGCAATGCCCACATACACATTTGTAATTATTCTCTAACTTTTTCTGCTGCCCAGAGCTCTTGTAAGTGCAGATGGCTATTCCACTTGTAAAATGAAGGATAATCATTTTGCAACTATCACGGGCGAGAAGTACTCAAGCGAAGTATAGAACAAATGATGATATCAGTCACATGAAAGTGCACCCTAACATACATTTACACATACACATACATATCAGTTTAAGGCAAAAGCACGTACGAAATCCATTACACATCTGAACTTATGTGAGCTATGAACCAATAAAGCTTATCAAATCTGAACTCAAAATCGTATATCAGCTCCAAGTTCAAATTGTCAATTTGTGGATGTTTAAGGAAGCACACTGCAGGAAAAACTTGGGGCCTTAAAAAGTTAGATACGCTTGCGATTTCCAATAATGCTGGACAATATTTCAGAAATGTCCACACAAAGCATGGAAGCATAACTTACGAAGAAATAAAGCTTTGGTAGCGTTTTTTGTACTTGAAGAGTATTGAAAGCTCAACGTCTACAAGGGCTCTCCAGGGTCATTAGATAATAAGCAGACTAGACATCAGATTGGGAGTAAAAGCACGAGACTATTAAGGAGGTTTAGTAGAAGTTTTATAAAATAAAAAGACGAGTGAATTGGTCGCCTTTAGGCCCTCACCTCGTTAGAAATGGTGTTTCTTTAAAAGCGTGTAAAACGGAAACAAAAAAAGATTTTTCATTTTTCTTTCAGTATTCAATTTTATGATCCATTGTTATACAACTAGATTTTTTTGCCCATACCACGTTCGGTGAAAAAATTGTCAGCTTTCAAAAAATGGTCTTCACATGGACAATGGACCGATGATGCCGGTTCTACTGAACCGATTTTGATGAAATAAAATTTAAATCAGGTAGAATTGACGTTGTCTTCACACGAACTGGGAAAAGAATATTTTTAGTATTTTTTTCGGACCTTTAAATTAAAAAAAGTGTCAATAATACGGGTTTTCATCATTCTGTCAAATTTTATTTATTTTTAAAGATGGTAGTTCACATGATAACTGATTTCAAGCACCTGTAAGTCTCGGGTGCCGTGTCGTCAGCGACATACCTTTTTTTTGAAAACCATTGTTTGAAGGCTAACCACTTTTTGAACGAACCTTAAATGGCCAAAAAATATTTAATTTTTGAAATATAAATATTTTTAAACACTAAAAACAAAAATAAAAAATCTTTTTTCGTTTCTGTAAAAAAAAACACTAAAAAAAGACCATTTCAAATGAGGAGAGGGTCTTTACATATCGAAAGTTTTCTCTAAAACGCATTTGGCTAAACAAGTGCGGATAGTTGCAGTTTAGATCAAGAAAGTAGGCAGTGTGAAAAACTTTAAAAGTAGCAGACTTGAAATAACGTTATTTGCTCTTGGATCGATGCGGTTACCTACATAACCAGAAAAAATGTTAGTATAGAAAGAATACTGCTTCCAAAAACTACCCTTTCTCTATGGCATACTATAAAGTGGCTCTGCCTGTACTTGCACTAAGCGGAGGTCATAGGCGTTAAAGCAAATGTTGTAATGGACGATGTTGTCAAGAATTGGACTTAATAGAGATATACATTCTGTCAAAAAAAAAAAAATATCAGGAATTGTTCATTTAAAAAGCGAGCGTTACATATACGTCTAAATACGCTGCTTTGAGTCGATAGAGGCAATTAATCCGTTCAAGGAGCTTAAGAAGATCCCTTCAAATGCGTTTAAAATATGCTTTGATGACTAGACTAATGGTTGGCATATGTATGTGTATTGCCTCGAATGGAGCCTATCTTGAAGACAGCAAAACCAATTTTGATGATTAAACAAATATTTTACGTTTTATTGAACAATTCCCGGTACTTTTTTGACAGAATGTAGATATAAAAAAATTGATGAAGTGGTAGTCTGTTTCAAGTTATGTGCTGCTAGAAAGCTTCATAAAACCTTTCACTCAATGAGATTATAAATATCCAGTAAGCTTAATAGTTCAGTTATTTATGAAAATGTTGTTTTTAAGTAAATGTGTATACTACCTGGCTAGCCAGGTGCGTGAATAAGCTATAATTCTCTGAGGTACTGCTGAGTCTGCGTATGGCGCCGCAATAGGTCTGAAAACCCAAACTAACAATATTTGTCAATATTTTGTCTGTGCTCACGTTAATATTTTCCAACTGGGTAGGTGCGCTTACATATTGTTTAATTTTCAATTTAAAATTTCCAAATTGAATTTCGTTTTATTGATTGTTGGCTAGCACTGCGCCAATTTCAATTTCACTTACTCAGCCACATTTAGTAGCTGCAAATAGCAAATGCATACTTCCAAATGTACACAACTACTTGCAGAAGTTTGCATTATTTTTAAACCTTTATGAGTTCAAATGTTCATACTAGAAATGCAAATCCTGATATCTTCTCATTACCGGTGCATTTTAAGTACGAAAGTCGAGGATTGGTTGATCGCCGGGATTATTTATAATTTTTGTTTTTTTATTCAAGTTAAAGATTGGGGATAACATCTTATTCTAAATAAAAAAATGGTATTTTTGAGAAAATATTGAACACTTAGTTCATAAATATAACTTTTTCCAAAATATTTTAAAAATGGAGGCTGTAGAAATATTCCAACAATTGTTTCGAAGAGAGGCAGTCATTGGGCTTTTTAATATGGAATGCCCGAGATTCTTGTCCCGAAATAAAGTAGTATAATTTTGTTACAAAAAAAAAAAAATAAACTGTATTCCGTAGCGAAGGTCTTGAAAAATATGCTAGTGAACAAAATAAACAGTTTTCGGAGAAGTCTTTTGTGTTATTCATTCAAACTCTTAATAGTTTGTGAGTCGTGAAGATCTTTTTGCGATTTAAAATAACGGTTTTAAAATATATCCGTAAAAAGTACCCGTTTTTAAAGATATGGTGTTCTTTAGTTGACGTCTGACAATCGAATGATCTTACGTTTATGATTTAACGGAAAAGGCACTTTTACACCTTTCACCTATCGCGTGATTTTGTGAAATAGCAGGTAAAGATGCAATAAGCGAAAATAGTCCGAGAAAGTTATGCTTACGTTGTTAGTTATTGGGTAGCAAAAAAGAATAAATCAAAGTGCGAAGATGGTGGGGATAAGTAAACGGGCGCTCCAACGAAGACAATAGCGACGTTAGCGACAATAACAAGAACTGCAGTGATGAGAGGGCGTGAATGCGAATACGATAATTGTAGCGAAAATTAGAAATACAGGTGCGGCGATGAGGAATTATTAGGGAGGAGCGTCGACAATAGCATCCAATGATATGGTCGCATTTTCTAAGCAACTGGTTATTGATGATGTGACGAAATCTCGCCAATTTTAACAAAATTGGAATGAAAACTATACCTTTTCCGTATAATTCAATAATGAAAGGTTAGCTCAGTAAGCAATCTTCTCGTTCTCTCATGAAAAATTGGCTCACTTAGTAAGACACCGAGTTGTTAACTCTAAAAATTTTGGGTAAAAGTGGAGAAAAAGTAAAATTTGTAGGAAAAACATTTCATTTTCAAAATGGTATGCTTAGGAACAACAAGGGGCTCTGGGCTCACTCAAGGGCTTATATATCTAGGACGTGTATATCTAGGATCAGTATGACATGGAATATATCCTTACGTACGCTTAAATCAGGATATCATATAGCCTTTTTGTAGAGTAATGCGAGCGAGTCACAATCTGAGTCCGTTGCGTTTCAAATATAGGTTGCGGAGGTATTTACTAAAAAAAGTTGCTTTGGAAATACATAAATTATTGAGAAGAGCAGATTTAGCTGTATGTAATTAACCACAACTCGCAACTTTACAAGTTTTGCTACTCGTGGTTACGAGCAAAATTATGAAATTGAGTGGTTTCGGTGAATTTAAACTTTAGTAAAGAATTTAAAAGGCTTTTTTTCTAGTGATGAGCTAATTTTGAAGGAACTCACGTTTTGCTACGAGCTTGCAATGATCTAAAATAGGGAGAATAGTTGGATAGGCTCTATGAGAACTTAATCAGTAATAAGAATACTTACTTAAATAAATATAAGAAAGCTGGTTCTGACGGAACATGTTTTCAATGAGCTATCTTCACATCGGTAGATGAAGTGCTTAACACGTTCCCTGTCCCAGTACAAAAATGCAAAATTGACCGACAAGTCCAATATTTCACAACGTAAACATGTCATATAATCGGTTCTCGTCAATATTACGTTGCTGGCACTTTGTTGATAATGAAGCTCCGAGGGATCAAAACGAACGTCTATACAAAATAAAACCACTTTTGGACCTTGTTTCCAATAACTGGAAGAGCTTACTAACACCTGGTGAATGTATCGTCATTGACGAGTCGATGATGCGGTTTAGAGGCAGGATATCTTTCCGTCAATACAACCCATCAAAAGCTCATAAATACGGCTTGAAAATCTATAAACTGTTCACAGAAGAGGGTTTTGTCTGGAATTATGATATTTACATAGGGCGTGACCCCGAGATTGCTGATTTGGATAAGCCTGGGAGTGTCGTAATAAGAAATAATTTGTGATTTCTGCGTAAAATAAAAATATTTTTTCGTATGTCCCGGCGTTTTTCTTTACTTTATTATCGTACCAGCACGTCCAGTGCAGAAACTGTACAGTTCCGTTACGTCCAGTCGAATAATTTGCTTTAGAAGTTTCATATACCCACCGACGCACATATGGCTCAGGAACGTATCAGTGCTTATCAGGCGTACGTTTCCTGAACCATATGTGGCTCAGCGGACAGGGAAAGTGTTAAAGCATATGAATGGCTCCGCCGACGGGTATAAGCTTATAAAATATTAAAAAGCCACTTAAATATGATAATAATTAATACAAGTAAGTACAACTGTTTGTCAAGTAGTTAGTAATGTAAGAATAATCTTGACGTGGGAGTCAAAAATCCAAATTTGTGTAGGAAAAGCGTAGTAGTGTAAGGTGTAAATTTGTTTTAAGTCAACTAAGTTAAGGATGAATCCACTTTTTCTAATGAAATATAATACCATAATTCATTATCACACTATTTTAACAATGGAAAAGCTCGCAACAAAATATGATTCTTGGATTCAATTAAGCCATTTTTTTCCATTTAAGTAAAAAAGTACTTTTTTGTTACCATTTTTGCCAAAAGGGATATAATTCTCACCACTTTCTGCACTCCTCTTAAGTGCAACCTTTTGTAAGGGGTTGGTGTCAAAACACACACAATGTCACAAGAAAGCAAACCCTTCATAATTGAATCATTTCTTTTTTTATTATTTTGCTTGCGCCATTAAATTGTGGACAAATATTTTTAAGTCTAGAATATAACTAAAACACTCATTTTTTTTACTTTCTTTTTATTTGGCCATTCAATATTTCAACTTAAATTTGAAGTTAAAAAACAAAAACGACAAAACTCACAGCCACACATCATATCTTCAATTTTGGTGAGAAAGAATAGCGCTAAAATGCGGGGCCATTTCACGGTTGAGTAGACTACACATAACTACAATCCCGTTAACACTGGGTTCTATGCTCACCATAGACATCAAGAACCGAATGACGGAAAAGTTTTTTTCTAACAGCGGGATCCTCTTCGTCAAGCAATGGCAAACGTACGAGGGTATCTGTGAACTTCATTTCGATGCAAAATGGTCAACTGAAGAGAAAGCTTGGCCTAAAATATCAATTAAAATTGCGCCACAACTTTAGTACCAATTAATTCCAATAGCATACAAAATATGGAAAAATATTTTAAATATCTATCTTGTGTAGTTAAAAGTGTTTCTAAATCCTAGGTTCTCTACGTTTTTTTATTATTTAACAAGAATTCTTGTTGATAATTTTTATATCACAATGAAAATGAACTTTTTGGGAACGTGTTTATGCTTCCCTGCATTTGCCATAAGTACATACATACATACAGACATATGTTTGAAATTACTGACTCATATTGCAGCTCATCCGGATTTAAGTGAATTGTCGAATATTTCACTTTTGATTTTCACAGAAATCTTTATTACCTTCACTTAGTTACAGAATTTTACGGTTACTCATATGGATGCATGTATGCGAGTGGATGCATATGTACGTACAGTCGGACTCGGCTATAACGAACTCTCTCAAATTGACGGCTGCTCTGTAAGGCAGTGTTTTTGAGGCAGTGTTTTTTTAATTTTTCCATATATTTGGACTCATATGTAACGAATACCTCTATAATGGATCCCTCTTCGCAACAGATTTTTCCATCAAAAATTTACTCCCATGTCACGAATTTATTCAAAGGCAACAAACAATTTTTTCCAATAGCGTGTCCAACTTCCAGTTGATGAGAACTTTTGGCAAATTAACAGTCAATTTTTTACTTAACGATTAATATTGGGATTACCGCTTCAATGAAGAGGCAACAAGTGGGCGTAGTAGTCAATCTATGGCAAAATGTGGTTAGCTATCAATTAAGAAAAAATGCAATTTGATTACTTGGTTCGAAAAGAGCAATAAAAAACAGGTGTTGCTAAAATCTATGGAATATTGTCTAGACGGATTTCAACCTTTATCAAGGTTAGATTAAATTAGGTTAAGTAGTTAGGTAAGTAGAAGCGGCAGTCGGTTTTCAAACCAACTCACATAGTTCGTTACCGGCCCATTGTAATACCAAAGTAGCAGTTTATCTGCTATTCTTCGCTAAACCATTTTATTTTAAGTGTAAACCCATTAATCCAGCTCCCACTTTGATCCCGAAGGTCATCAGCACCATGCAGCCAAAGTATCTAAACCTAGTGGTATGACTCGGTACAGTGAATAGTGACAGAAAGGATGTCTGGCAGATTCTTCTTTTTTGTCCTTTTTGCAGCTTTTTGAGGTACGTCCAATCTTTGAGCATGTCGACATAGGAAACAGTGGCCTGGGATCAAAGCAACTAACATAGAGAAGTCTTTCCTTGCCAGATTAATAAATGCCTGACATCCTATTATAGTCAAATTCCTTTTGCAGCTTTACATGTCAGACTATCAACCCATATCATATTGGTTGAATTGACAATGTTACTAGGACCACGCAATTTGTAGGTTAAAAGGGGTATACCTACAATTTCCATACCAAGAGGGAGGCGAGTGGTTATTGCACGCTGTCGCTAATTTGTCTGCCTTAGAATGCCATGACAAGGCACTATACCATTTTTGACGTGATAACGTCTTATAATTCGATATAGCCGGCTGCACGCACCAAAAAATCCGTCGTTATCTTGCTCATGCGTCGTTACCTTGCTTGAACTGCAAGCGAAAGCGCGGAATGAACGGCAAAGAGCACAATCGGCCCACGCGTTCGGTAACGTTCGACATCTGGCTCTCTCCTATTTGAGTGAGTATATATATGTATGTATATGTGCATATTTGCATAAATTCACATATTTGTATTTGCATATGCCTTCTTCCTGTGTGCATGGTAATGAACCATTTCTCTGTTGAGAATAGGACGATGATACTAAAAGTAGGAAATGAAAGGGAGTGTTTCGAGTGAAATGTGTCTTGAAAAAGTCAAATCGATGATGATGCCTCTTAGTGTTGTTGACTTATTAACGTCTGGGGCACAATCGAAATTGAACATATCTTTCATGAATTTGATAAATGTTTTGTCATTTTTCACGTTTGTGTAAATGTAACTTGATCAATTCCATTGCGACTCCATTTACCTCCTTCTCTATATCCATACAAAATATCTATCAAGCAAATAAAATTAAAATTTTATTTTCAAAAATGCAACCATTCCATCAATATTTTCTTATGACGTTGTCACGTTAAACTATCGTCAGTAAACCGACTTTACAGACAACCTCTTTTTTTTTGGGTTTTTTTTTTTTTGGTGGATGAGGTAGCGTTCAAAATGCCTTCGCCTTACAGCGACCGTCGTCTACTGCGTCGTGTGGTGTGGCCACTAAAATGGCCCCTTCTCTCCTTCTGGAGAGACACCCTTCCCGGAACTCCTTTCTATATTACTTCGGGAGGGCCCAGAACGGCACCCATAAAGGACCAATTCTATTCACCCACATCTGGGTCCCCCATATTTGTAGCCAGTTTTCATGCTATACGCTCGTCTTCTTGTATCTCTATCTGTGAGGCTACAAAATCGATATTTAACAATCGATATTTAACATAAACATTCGGCTTGTTTGTAAAGGTGGTGCTTTCTGATTAAAAAATAATAATACAAGGTGAAGTCCAAAATAAACAAGACTGAGCTAAAATAGAAACGACAGGCGCTTTTTTCTGATGACTTCGAATTTATTTCTTCAAATACTCCCCTCTGGCCTCGATATGCTGTTTTGCGTGATATAACAGTTTTTGGAAATAGTGTTTCAGATCATTAACCGGAATGTCCTCAAGGATGTTGGTACAAGTGAGTGATTGGGAGTTAAAATACGATTTTTAGTTAAAAAATCAATCACAGAGTATATCGATTAGATGGTGCATTATCATGCAATAAGCGCCAGTTTCCTCCTTCGCGGTATTCAAGGCGAATTCGACGAATGCGATGCAACAAACACTTCAAAATACGAAGATAAAAAATTGCATTGACGGTTTGGCCCATTGTCACGAACTCATTGTGGACAATTCTCATGGAATCGTAAAAAGAAATGAGCATCAACTTGATTTTAGATTTCTCTAAACGCGATTTTTTGGGTGGTGGCTCGTCTGGGGCCTTCCATTCGGCATTTTGATGCTTAGTTTCTGGTTCATGTTGGAAATACGACGTTTGATCATCAGTTACAATGTTGTAAGGGAAGTTCTCGTATTTTCTCACCTCTTTAATGAGGGCTTTCGAATGTTGAATTTTGAGCAATTTTTGGTCCTCAGTTAACTTGTGCGAAATGAAACATGCATAGACCTTTCGATAGCCCAAATGTTCAGTTAAAATGCTATAAATCGATGTTTTGGAGATATTTAACTCCGATTTGATGAATTACAACGATGACTTCGGTTCATTTTTGATAAATTTACGAACAGTTTCGATGAAATTTCCGATGATTACTGATTTTGGGCGGCCCGTATGTTCATTGTCATTTATGTTCTCACAACCATCTCTGAAACATGTAATACACTCAAGAACTCTGGCGCGAGATAGACAATCATCGCCTAAACTTTTTTCATTAGTTCAAATGTTTCGATAAACGTTTTACCGATTCTAAAATAAAATTCGCTATTAGCTCTTTGTTCGAAACTCATTTTTGAACCGATAACACAAACATACTGACACTTTAGACGCAATAACTTCGCTTCCACTGAACCGAATGTCACCAAGCTTTCACTGGAAGTCAGCTGCGGAAGTAACTTCCAATCCACAAACTCATTAAAAAGATGGCGCCATCAAAAACATTTTTATTATACTAGTCTTCTTTTGTTTGTACTTCACCTTGTATAATATTATATTATATTAGATATTTTCTGATTATGAATTTATTGATATTTTAGGAAGTAGTTCTTTCTGAAACCGGCTTGATACTCGTTTAAAATACTATTCCTTAGTCCAAGAGGTTTTCTTTCGTTAATTATGCCCATCATAACTTTTGCAATGCAGTTCATAAAGAAATTCCTCTGTAGTTCCCTACTAGGGCAGGATTTGCAGATAGTTCTAATACTCGTAGCCTCGTCTACTTTGCATTTTTCATAAAGATTTGTATAAGCACTAGCCATAGCCATAATGAAAGTATCAGGGCTTTGTTTTAAGAACTCATCAGGAATTCTATCAATCCCTGGAGCATTGCTTAATTTAACCTTATTTATTACAGATCTAACTTCATCTAGTGAAAAAACTGGCAAGCAGATCGTAAGCGTGGAAGTTATGTGTATACAAAATTTCCTTGTCATTAGCTATATGTAGAGCTGAGCAGATTTTCAAAACAAACTTTAAATTCAAGCGTTGATATAGCGGGACTTACTCTTGATATACTAACTTTTAGACTGCAGTTTCTGGTCAGAATTTGAGAATATGGCCAGTCGAAGACCACACAGAAATTTGGAGAGTCTCAAACAATCTTTAATTCGAGCGGCGGCGTCAATATCCATGGAAACCGTGCGTGATGCAATAGCTAAGTGCCCTATTCGTTTAAAGGCTTGTGTAAAAGCGAAAGGTGGTCATATAGCGTGACTAAGTATACCATAAGTATGTATGCCACCTTTCGAAAACCTCATCGCATCGTGTCGTGGCTTGAGAAAAAACATCTTTCATTCAGCTTTGCAAACTTACCACCATTATGGTAAGGGTCTTACACATTTCCTCAGCACGGACTTTTGTGTAATTCTAAAGGACTAAACTTCAATGCACACACATCGAAGCTGTCGCACAATACGGCTATACGGTAGACATAAAAATATGATACTAAATTCAAAACTGGTGGTATTGGCATGTCCCCCGGTGATTGAATTAAGATACGACGTAGAAGTATTAAAATGGAAATTTAAAAAACTAAAAGTTTTATTGACGGCAAATAGACCAACAAATAACAGGGGTAAGTGAAGATTCTTGTCTTCTTTAAAATTTAATGCAATCAATTGGATGTGGAATACTAACAAATAAGACACAAGCATATAGTCATATATGAGTATCAAATATACACTTGTGTTCATAATAATAGCAGCGCGACATATGGACAAGTTTTGGCTACTGCTTTTTTATTTATTTATTACTAGCGTACCCTCGCCCGCTTCGCTAGACGATAAATTCAATGATTTGCTGAAAGAGAATAAAATTAATACGAAACAAAGCAAATTCTTTGATACAATTTCATTCGAACTTTATTGTAACACTTTTTGGTAGACAACGTTTTTGGTTTTTTCATCTTTCGCGTGAATAATGACGATGGTTTGCCAACTCGTGAGCAAGCTACATACAATTGTCCATGAGAAAAAATTGGGTATTCTAAATTAATACCGCACATTTGTAGAGACTGTCCTTGCGCCTTATTAATTGTCATAGCGAAGGCAAGGCGAATAGGGAACTGCAAACGTTTGAAATCGAATGGTAAGTCCGTCTGAATCAGTGGAATTCAGGAATGTCTTCTCCTTTGTACTTCCCTTTCAAAATTGTTGCTTCGATAACGTTACCCATTAGCTTCTTCACAGCGAGTCTGGTACCGTTGCAAAGTCGGGGCACATTACTATTGCGCAGCATAATAATCGGTGCTCCAATTTTTAATCGTAAATTATGAGGTGGTAAGCCTGGCAAATCGAGTGAGTTTAAGAATTCAGTTGGATAATTTACGACCTCATCTTGATCAATAATAGTGTCCATTGACTTATTCGCAACTATGTCACCAGGTATTTGATCTAAAATAGCTGAATTTATATCATTGACGTCCTTATTTTTCCCAGCTAAAATTGCTCTTTCGCTGAGTCAATCATGGTTTTTGTAATATTGAACTATGTTTAGAAATACACTCTGTATCAATGCCTCTTTAGACTGTGCAAAAGTGCAGAAATTGTTAGGCAATGTTATCATTCCTGTTGTTTTTGAAAAAAGGTTTATTTTTTTTGGTTAAAAAGTGTTTTTTGAAGTTTTGAAAAACACTTCGTTCTAACAAATTTCTTCTCAGTTAATTGCTGAAAATTAAATATTTTGAAAAAACTATTTTTTTTTTTAATTTAACGTTTTTGAGAAAATTTTGTTCTTGAAAAAATTTCATACTTTTGTAAAAGTTTAAATTGATTTGTTAAAAAAAGATTTTTTTCCGCTTTGAAAAACACTCCCTCGAAAAAATATATTCTCTATTAATAGTGGAATATGAAATGCTTTGAAAACACCATTTTTTTTTTTAAATTTTGTTTGGTTTTCAGAAAATTTTGTTTTGAAAAAATTTCATACCCTTGAAAAAGTTTTATTTTATTTTATTTGTTTAAAATTTTTGAAATTTTTTTTTTATAATTTTAGAAAAACACCTCTTCGAAGAAATTTCTTTTATCTTTTTGAGGAAAATTTGGTTTTGAAAAAATTTCATACCCTTGAAAAAGTTTCATTTTACTTTATTTCTTCAAAATTTTTGAAAACAGTTTTTTTTATAATTTTCGAAAAACACCCCTTTGAAAAAATGTTTTCTATGTGTCATAGTGGTATTCCATTAACTTTTAGGATTATAGTCAAATACTTACAAATATCTACGCTTTCACAAATAGCAACAATAAACAAATTTCCTCAAAACCAAAAAATTTACTTTTTTTCTAAAAAAATTCTAAACAAACAACGTAATAAATTTAGAATTTTGTGTTCACGAAAAAACAGTATTGTTTTTATTGTATTAACTGAAAACCAAAATGTTGCAAAAAATCAAAACAAAACTAAATTATTTTTTTGTGTTCATTTGGTCCATATGTTCCATAAAAAGTTGATATGGTAAATAATATGCAGGGTCTGATACACGCAAATTTCCATTGACCATTATAGTGACAAAATTATCGATCACCAATTCCAACAGGATTTCAAAATCAGAGTTGGAATGAGTTGTTGTGTGGTGAACTTCTGAAAAAAATGAGAAATAAACAAAATAAATCTAAAAATTCGAATTCTAACTTTATCTTGTGTATGTTCTTATTACCTTTGAATTTTTCCAATGAAGCACCATTCATTTTAAATTTTCCAAGAATTTTTTTTATCATTTCGCGTTTCTTTCCTTTTTCATTCGATTCCAACATTTGTTCATAGCCGAAAACATCGTTTGCAAACGCATTCATTTCCATATAGAATTGGTCAAAGAAAGCATTGCTCAATTGAATTGAAACATTATTTTCATAAATACTTAGGACCTTAACTAATGCACCTTGGTACATACCTAACGCAGATATTCATCGCGACCTTGACATCGATACTATTGATGAAACAATACAAAGCGCTAGCAGAAGACACATAAATAGACTATTAACGCATACAAATCCTATGATGAGAAGACTACCAAATAAAGAAAAATCTACCCAAAGTCGGCTTAACCGTCAAACACCAACAGATCTTGCAAAATCCTTGTAATCAATTGTCAACTAATCGTATATATCATTGTTTGTTAACCACTTGTTTTTAAATAATATGTACATATATATTTCTTCTAAATGAGCTTGGGGGCATTGGCCCCTCAATATCACTCTCATTCCATCTTTTTGTAAATCAAATTACTTATTGTCTAACGACAGGTGTAATATTTTATGGAAGAAATAAAAAAAAAAAAAAAAAAATTTTCATTCGAATCATTTGAAATTTCTGTATACAATACATTTCTGTATCACAATACAAATACAAAAAATTCAAAAAAAGTTGTACACATAAAATGAATGTCGATTCGAAACTTACTTTAATCTAACAATCGAGCAAGTTTTGTTTTGGACAATATTTTGATTTTTTCTTTTTTTTATATGAAGAAAATATTTAAAAGAAATTTTTTTTTGCTAAAAACCTTCCCCTAGTGGATCCCTATAATATGAAAAAAGAACGAATAAAATTGGCCTCGTATCGGCCCAAAAAAATGCGGACGAACGAACATCATTTCATTTTTATATATATAGATTTTAGAGAAAAGAAAAATTATTCAGACTACAATGAAAACCATAAATTTAAAGTTTCCAGTTACGCACAAAAGGTATAGGTGGATAAACTCTGATACCTGATCATTGCAGTGTATTTCAAGTGGAAGTCACTGCCATAAAAGAGGAACTCACGGTAATAAAATAGACGTTTTAAAGTTCTAAATGACCTATCAATATACCACAAAGTCACTTTATTTGGATGCCCGGCCACAGGAATATAGCAGGGAATTATAAGGCAGATGAACTTGCTCGAAACGGTACAACGCTTGATCTCCAAATGGATAAGACGCTGATACCTATGCCTGTAGCCAGTTGTAAACTACGGTAAATACTCGTACAAGTTGGTAAAACCTCACAACATGCGAACTAAGCAGACAGATATGGCCGAAATGGAGTAGCGGCCGATTAAAAAACTTGTTAAGATTTAACAGAGAAATTATAAGAAAAATGAAAAGAAAAGGTATTAACTGGTCATTGTTTAATAGGCAGCCACGCTAGAAGGTTAGGACCCCCGTACTTCGATTCCTGTAGAAGCTGTCTAAATACAGAAGAAGAGGAAACAGTCAGGCACCTTTTGAGTGAGTAAGTGTGAACGCTTAGCGACAAGGAGGCTCCGCACTCTTGACATGGCATTTTTTACTGATGTAGCGGACATAGCGCATCTAAAACTAACGAAGCTTTGCTCGTTTATTAAAACTACCGGATGGTTTGAAAAGGAACCCATAGGGTAAGGATAAGTTCCAGTGGTATCACAATGGATCTATGAAAGGTCTAAGTGTGTCATTGCGACAGCCACCCCACCTACCTACCTACCTATGCACAAAATTAAAAACAAATTAAAAATTATAAAACTTTCCTCAAAATTTTAAATTTTTTGATCAGAATTTTTAAAGAATTCTTTGATATGCAGTTCTATAGCACATTGAATTTTGGTTTAATAAAACGCAAGTGCAAATTGTTTTATAATTGTTTTTGATTTTTAATAATTTTTTCGTTGTCGGTGTTGCGTGTTTTCTTCCATATAACTAAAGCTCGAAATTTTTTCATATACATAGAGAAAATGCACAAGACTGCTAACAATCAATGCAATTTTCGAGCCACCTCCACCGGCGAGTTTTTGCACAAAGTTCAATGAATACCCAACATTTTTCTAAAAATCTGTTGAATTTTTGAGTTTTTTCTACAAAGTTTAAAACTTACATGGTTTTAGTTGTAGCATGAACTTTGGTTTTATTGAAAAAAAAAAAATTTTATTAAAAATAAATTAGTACTCAAAACTTCGCAAAATTAACATGCTTTTATTATGAACATAGGTGTACATATTCCAAATTTATTTATTCTTATATTACTTTACTTTCGTTTACTTTTGTCTTGTGCTTAAGTGTGTGTTGACATATTCGCGTTGTCCTAAAATAGGAGCAAGCAAAGTTCGTTCAACCGTTTCATGAGTTTCGACAACCGGTTGAATGGCTGCTTGCTTGGCTAATATTTAGGTTCAGTGTGTCGGTGGAGCGTTCAGTTCGCTCAGTTCGCTCAGTTCGCTCTTTGCGTAACAGTTTGGCATTTTTTTCCATTGGCTGTGGTTGGTTGTGGTTTACTGGCTAGTTGGTGGCAAAATGTGACTGATGGTATTTTATCACAATTTTTCTGTTGATTTTATGCTGCGACACCTGATATGAAGTTATTCTGCATACAAATGCATCTCTATGGCGCATATACAGAGTGATACCAGCTACTTTTTAAAAATTGTAAAAAATATAAAGTTCAATTGAAAGAAGAACAAAAAATGAGTTGTCTTTATTTAGAAAATACGATTTTTTTATCTGGCTGTCTGGAAACGCTTTGCAATTCCATATTTTAAGACACTGATGGCGGAATGTGAATCTAACTCACAAGCAGATGGCTCGGACCGTATACGCGAATTGCTTCAGAAATTTCTTGACTGTCAAGTGAATCAATTTCAAACCTAAGATTTCTACTTTAAAAACATATTTTTATTGTTTATATACACGTTCATATTGAAAAAAGAATGACAAATATATGGGACTGACATTCCTAGAAAGTAGGAGTGTGACTTCACTTTTTAATTACCCTTTGTTGTGAAATGATGAACCGGTCACACTCTGATTTCGATATCAAAATACAAACGACTAAAAATTTATTATTAATTTTAAAATTACAAAATTTCTATCCCGAACTAATACCAGATTTTAAATATAATTTCTGTGTTATCGATAACACAGTCCTGCGAGGTACAGTTTCTAAAACGGCTATGGGTGTTTCTTTATGGTTTTTTTGTGCTGAAAACGAATATGACCTTGAAAATGCTCCAGCACGTCAGGATTTTTGGCAATTTGAGGTTAAATAGTCAAAAAATGCAGATTTGGGCCATTTTTTTAATTTTTTTTTGAGCAAGGTAAAGTTTTTTTTTTAATTTTCCACAACGGCATCGCAAAGTACTACTCTTCAGCTTTAAAATCCATTTTTAAAAATATTTTTGCCATTATTATAAAAAAAGTTATACTATTTTGAATTCGCCCTTTACAGGGGCGTTAGAGAGTTAGAAAGGTTGAATTTGCATATCTAAAAGTCTCCAATTCAAAATAGAATAACTTTTTTTATATTAATCGTAAAAATATTAAAAAAAAAGGCCTTAAAGCTAAAGAGTAGCACTTTGCGATGCCGTTGTGGAAAATTAAAAAAAAAACTTTACCTTGCTCAAAAAAAAATTAAAAAAATGGCCAAAATCTGCATTTTTTGACTATTTAACCTCAAATTGCCAAAAATCTTGACGTGCTGGAGCATTTTCAAGGTCATATTCGTTTTCAGCATAAAAACCTTCAGGAAACACCCATAGCGGTTTTAGAAACTGTAAAAAAGCGAGATTTCGTAGGCCTGTGTAATTAATATTACAAATGTGAGGAGAAACTTAAAATTAAAAACAGAATAAAATGAATGCTGGTAAAGAAAAGAGGTTTGTAGACATAATTCTAAGAAAATGTTTGTTAGATATTATTAAATATGCATTCGTATTCAATAAAAGAGCCTGTCTTCATAAACGCTTTGATCTATTATTGCTTATTATAAAATGTAATATCGAACGGATGACCACAGAATTGCAAATAAGACTTTGAACTTTCGTATTTTGGGCAGCAGAAAGCACCGACGGCCACCAAGAAGGTGGTCAGATGATGCGTAAGACGACCTGCTTAGCATGAACGCACGAAGAAGCCAAGCAATGAACTGAGACGTGTGGAGCCCAATAGTAAAGGAAGCATTGCTTCAACCCCAGCTGTATGGTAAATGCTAGGATGATGATGGTGATGAACGAATTGCTAGGCAAATGAAATGCGAAACTTCCTGCAGATATATAGACGAGGAGAAAATTAAACGCAACACGCTAAGCACCACTTGCATTTGTAGAAATATCTGTCCAAGGAAATATCAAAATTTAATAACACTTCTAAATTACTTTTTATTCTTCAATAAAATGAGCGAGCTTCATAAGCAGTGTACTGGCATTACGTGGAGCGTCTAACCTCATTCAGCTGAGGTTTGATACTATTGACCAACGGTCGAGGTTTTGCAAGAGCAAAAGCTGTCAGTGTGAAAATAATCTTTGATTCAAAAATATATTATGGACACCCTGTATACGACCCAATATATGCACTTAAACGCACACAGCTATGCGTATATACTATACCCCAATTTGTCATTTTCATCTGCGCTGCACTTTTGAAACGTTTCGCATAGCAATTTTTCATGGGGAGCTGAGATGTCACGTAACCCTACGATGATCCATGGCGCTTGGCACTTTTTGGGTGCGAGCATTGTAAGCGCAGTTTTTAATAGTATTTTGTTTTCTTTACTTAGATTTTTTTTCTATTTCGTTTTTTTTTCTTTTTCATTTCTCATTTTCTTAATAAATGATGTATGCTGTGATGTGAGTAGATCACGATTTTTGTTTGGTTCAGCTCCGCGTTTTAAAAGGCAAAATTGTATATAAACGCTGGCGATGCGGATAACAAACAAATGGTGAAAATGCATGTGCAAATACTGCGTGTTTGTACGTATGTGTACTTTGATATTGGGGAAGCTGCTGTACTGCTGATAGCAAATCCCAGCAATATTGTTGTGCTTGCAGCAGTTGTTGAATGATATACATATACGTGTGTATGCGTTTATATGCGATGGTGTTCGTGTGAGGGAGTGACACTCGCTTGGCAGAAAAAATGTGCAGATACATAAATATTTTTGCACTTGCATTAAAAACAAAACAAAAAAATAAAAAGTCAAAAGCATATTTTAATGAACGCCGAAAATGAAAACAAAACAGTAGATATGTGTAGGTGAAGGGTGATCAGAATACATTCTGAGTTTTGTCATTGCTTGCCGAGAGAAGACCGCTAGTAGAAAAAACTTTTTCTTCATTGTGCTATTTCACTAAGATTCGAAGCTTAGTTCTCTTCGAATTGTGAATGGTAGTTACGCACCAACCCATTCGACTACGGCGGCCGCCTATTGTGACTACTGTCAAACTATAGGATTCTCCAAACAGAGGTGTTATTTTGATATTGAAATAAAAATACTATTTTTTAATATAAATGATCGGATGTTTATTTCATTATAAAGAGGAAGGTATGCCGTTAATAGTGAAAAATAACATCATGCCCTAAGCCATCTATAGTCTCACGAATTCCATCTGTGAGGTCTTGAACCCTGGGCAGTTTTTCACTTTCACGTGGCCCCAAAGAAAAAAGGTGTTAAATCACAAAATCTCGGTGGCCAATTGTGATCACCTCTTCGAGAGATAACACGTTCCGGAAACTTTTCCCGTAAAAGCTCAATGGTTTCGTCGCTTGTGTGGCACGTAGCGTGTGTGTTGAAAATAAACGTTGTCCAGATCAATACCATCCAATTGCGGCCATAAAAAATCGTTAATCATCTCTTGATAGCACAGTCTATTCACCAATAACACCTGTTATTAGAAAATCGTTTAGATACCACTTCACTTTTTTCAGTATTCATTGATATTTCATCATGGGAAGACCCAACAACTTTTACAAATTGTACAATTCATTTTCGAAAATCGGCGTTCTTTCATTTCATTTCATTTTGTGCTCAGGCCAGCTTCTGGTGTACGAGTAAATAACCGTCCTACCGAACGCACTATTCGAAACAAAAGAATTAAAGAAAATAAATACAATTTTTTGGTAGCCTAAGATTTTTAAAGAAATATAGTAAAAGCTGAGGAAACCAGCGAAAAAGTTTGGATGTATCACTTTTCGGCAACAGATTTCAAGATCGGGCCAGATTAGAAGAGGGCGAAGTGAATTTTTGTACTGATATCGTGTGATTCACCTGCAAAAAGAATTGGCCAGTCTTAAGGGACGTATTGCGAACTGGATAAATTCAAATCCAACGTCAGTCAAATAGTTTCTCAGGGGCAGATTAAGAAGATGGAAGACCCAACCAAAACAAACATTGCGCTATGATATGATATGACAGAGGCAATACTCGTATATTTTCAATCTGCTGGCCACGAGTACACCCTATAATCAGAAAGTACCGGGAATGTCTAAATAAAACAAAACAGAGTTCAGTTTCAGGCAAATTTATTTTATGTCCTTCAAAATATGACCCGTCTGAAGCAACACACATGTGCCAACGTTTAACCCAGTCCTCCATGCGCCCCTGGTAGGCCGACGAAGGGATGGCCTTCAGCTCCTTCATCGCATTCTCTTTGATCTCCTATATCGACTAAAATCTCATTCTGCGAAGTGATAACTTCAACTTGGGAAGCAGAAAGAAGTCCCACGGGGCCATATCAGGTGAATACGGTGCTTGCACGATGGTATTTGTTTGGTGTTTGGCCAAATAATGCAGCACAATTTGGGCTCGGTGCGATAGCGCGTAATCATCATGCAAAATCCAAGAATTGTTTGCCTACATTTTCGGTCGTTTGCGACGTATATCACCTCTCAAACGCTTCAAAATGGATAAATAACATTCTTTATTGACTGTCTGGCCCAATGGAAGGTACTCATGGTGCACTACGCCTTGGTAATCGAAGAAAACAGTCAACATCATCTTTCCGGTACTTTTTGATAATAGGGTATATTTCTATAGGACGTCAAATGAATCCTTCGTCAACAGAAAAAAATATATGAACCACCCTGTATAAGTATTATAATTACATAAGATTTTGATTACGCTGCTTAGTGCATTTAAATTATTACTCAGTAAATTTCTGAGGAGAATTACTTTGGTTATTTCACAATTTTCAAATTTCGAAACTCCCTGTCGTTGGATATTTAAATTCAACTCACAAACTCACATCCTGAAAATCAAATTCCTTTGCATTGACATTTGTTTCCTATAGATCCGTATATATCTCAGGTTTCAATGGAATTTCGCAACTTATTGTATATTTGTATTTTTCTACACCACCTCCTCAAATGTACCTGAGTGTGACTGCCTTGTATTGTCGATGCGCTGAATGTATTAAATCGTTAGTGCCAATGCTACAAATGAAATGTCATCGAGAAGCTAAGTGCATTGACATTTTAAGCAAACTTGTGTGTGCATGTGTGTGTGTACGTAAGGGCTGAGGATGTGCACAACCAATCTGCCGGAACACTTTTAAAATGTTACAAAATTCTGTCGGCCCATTTGGCGGGCATTAGTCTCTCCTGGCATTTCTCTGCGGGAAGGTCGAGCACTTGCCGCCACATTGGCGAGCAGCTAAAACATTTTAGCTAGATTACTTTCAACATCAATGTATTTGCGTTGTTTTTTTGCTATTATTTCTATTTTATTGTATTTTTTATTTATTTCTGCAGTGACCAGATTTTTAGTTTTCCTTTGCTCTAAACCTATGAATCTCAATGTACATGGCAGCAGCATATTTGTCTACTACTCGATGTTGACCCGTGGGACAGTGTATAACTTGCCCGATTTTACGCCAGCTAGCGGCTGGACATTTCAAGCATTTCATGTTTTTACCGTCGGCTGTTGACGTTGCGCTGCAGTCTTGCGATATTTTTTTACGGTACTCGGAATGCAGTTTACGTGCAAAAAGAAAAACTGCTTGTTGTTGGTGGAGTACATACATAACACATTGATCAATAAGTTCCCGGAACAACCGCCATGTGACCTTCTAAGTCAACAGACTTGAGCTCTGTTTTCTTTTTTATTTTTGTCCACATCTGTGATTGACATTCCTACCAAAATTTTATCGCCATTGCTTGACACTTGTAAAAGTTAAGCCGTCTTGAGTAAAACTAACTCCGCACGTGATTTTTGATTTTTTACAGTTCTAAAAATGAACTTGAGTTTGCAATAGGGAGTTGGTTTTAAAAGCTTACGCTAAAAATGGGTTCAATAGTACGAAAACCTTAGAAATCTTGGGAAACTGTTTACGAATGGCATGAAGAAGAGCTTTAGAGGAGATTGTGAGTTCATCGAGGATGACGAACGTTGAAGCAGGCCATCGACTGCAAAACCTGATGAAAGCAACAATAAGGTGAAAGAAAAGTTGCAAATTAACCATCAGATAATTGACAGAGGACTTGAACATTACTTATGGATCCATTCAGGACGTTCTAGTTAATGATTTGGGTTTGCGCCATGTTGTTGCAAAGTTGGTCACAAAGGACCTGAATTTCATGCAAAACAGGGACCACGTTGATGTCACCAAAGCCATGATTTCCAAAGCTGAATCCGACCCAACGTTCATCAAGTGCATCATTACTGGAGATGAGACGTGGCATCATACAATCCAGACATCAGACAAGGGAGTGGAGAGCTCCAAATGAACCAAGACCAAAAAAAAAACCTCGCTTTCAGTCAAAAATGAAGGCAATGCTAACGGTTTTTTAAAGATAATAAGTGTTTCGTACACCACGAATACGTTAAGAGACTTTTACGTGAAGTAGTTCGCCAAAAAAGAAAAGAATTGTTGGAAAACAACTCGTGAATTTTGCATTATCATAACGCACAGTGCAATCATTATCCATGAATTTTTGATCAAAAATGAAACGAATACCATCCGACAGCCATCAAATTCACCTCATTTGGCTCGCTGCGATTTTTTTTCTGTTTTATCGGGTCAAAAAGCCATTACGAGAAACCACTTCGGCGTTTTAACAACCAGAAGGGAGTAATGGAAGAAAAATTGAATATGGCTCTGATGTTTATATCGAAAATAGAGTTCCAAAAATGCTCCGATAGCTGGATCCAACACTGGGAAAATGCGTTGCCGTTGATGAGTAATACTTTGAAGGCGACAACATCCCATTTGAGGAATGAATTTGTATTTTAAATTTTCTGAATATATTTCGGAAACTTTTTGATCAAGGTGCTATGTATGTATGTCAATATGTATGTATTAATATCTGAAAAGTCACGAAACTACCTTTTTTTTAATTTGGCATGAAAATTTCTAAATTGAAAAGTTAAATCCAAATACTTAACATGATCTTTTCCCGCTAATTCAACCACGACCCCTCGACTAGTGATGTGCTAATTTTTGGGTATTCACAACTTCAAAAAAATGTGTCGGCATGACAGAATGAAAAATTTCCAAATTTGTTTGAGCCTCGAGAGAAGTTTATGGAATTCGATAAGCTCAGTTGTTTTTCCAATAGGAATGAGCGTTTTTATAAGAGAGACATGAAACTATTTCCCAAATGGCAGAAATTTATTGAATGAAATCGTTCATATTTGACTTAAAAGGGATCAGTATACCCACGCAATATAAAAAAGGATTCAATGTCATGCAAAAAAAATTGGGACAAACCACGTAAATCAGATCATCTCTGTGTTAAAATTCAAAAAATTAGAAAACGCGATTATTTGGCTCAAAAAAATTAACTCAACTGAGTGCTTTTGAAAACTAAGTGCTTATTTTTAAAACATTGCAGTATTGTAACCCTATAGGATGGATACAATGTTCAAAACCAGATGAATGGTTAAACGGTATCATATTGTATGAGTTCTCCAAAGGTATATGTAATAATCCGATAGAGGAGAGGTCATATTACCATATTTCAGAGAGACGGTGATAATATGAAACTTCTTACTCGAAGGTTTCTGGAGCATCTGATTATTTTTGCAAATGTGGCCCTAGATCTTTACTTTTGATTACAACAATGAATTTTATTATGGGAAAAGCTATAGTACACTTGGCACGTAAAGTCTAAAATGTTGCATATAAAAAGGTATAGCATAAAATATTTAGGTGAAAAATTACCAAGCAAATGCCTAAAAAAGTGAGCTTTATTACGACAAAAGATTGAGAATCTATGTTTTAAGTGAGGAAGGGAAGTCTGAGGTTGAGCTTGCCAATTTGAAGGAATGCTCACGGTACGCAGTCCAATGAGTTATTAAGCGATTTACGAAGATAAAATTCCACCACGGTAAATCAAAAAGTGGAAAAAGCGCCCCACTAGTGCACGGGAAGACCAAAAACTAATACTTGAGACTCTAACGGATAGTAAAAAATGCTCTTCTGTTCGAAAAGCAAGAAGTAGGCTGCTGGAAGCAAGTTCACGAAGATGCGAGAGAAGCCGTGGCTTTCGGAAAAATGTCAGAAAAAGCGTTTAGAATGAGCACTCCGATGTCAACATTTTACGAAGGAAGATTGGTCGGATGTGCTGTGGTTTTATGAATCGAACTTCGAGGGAGGCTTAGTTTATATCATTTTAAAATATCAACAACCATAATTTCGCACCCCATTGCAATTTAGAGGAAGTAGCATAGCGCATTCGTGATGCGACATGTTGCCGAGGAATACTAACCAGTTGGCGTGGTACGCACTGTTAAGCATGGCTGCTGATGATGTCGGCGAAATGTTAATTTGCGAGGGTCGCATGAAGAATCAAAAATACACAAATATGTTAGAGACTGTAATGTTGCCTTCGTTAACGTACATTTTCGGCGAAACTTATTTCGACACAGCTCAATTCCAATGAGACAATATCTTTGTCACAAATCGACGACTACGATGCGTTAGCTTAGAGAAAATAGCATTGTTTTGTTAGATTGACCAACACAGCCTCCAGATTCAAACCCCATAGAACAGAGGTGGCCTATTTTAAAACGTAAGATTAGGGAAGGCATCATAACACTGCAAACAACCCTGAAAAAGGCTTTAATTCACGAGCGGAGCGCAATAAGTATATTCGAATGTGCAAAGCTTGTACGCAGCATTCCCCAGATTATTGATGCTGTTACGAAAGCAAGCAGTGCACCTACTAAATAAAAATGTTTTTTTTTTCACCAATTCCTTTTATTTGTACTGATTAAGTAATAAAAGATCATTGACTTCTTAAAACCAAAACTTTAGTAATTAATAGGGCGCCTAATATATATATACTTTTTTAGCCAAGACTTTATATACTTATATACAAATTATATTAAATTAAATCTGTGTGTTAAAAAGCAGTTGCCACAATTTAGCGTAACACTTTAATGAAAGTTTCATTTCCCAGCCGCTTACCCGCTTTGCCTGCCACAACTGATCGCCGGTTAGGCACATTCTGATGCCACTCACGCATCTTGTAAACATAAAACTGAGTATTCGCATTTGATTTTGCTGTGACATTAAATTAAGTGCTCCCAAGTATCACTTTAAGTATTTACACCGAAAATCTCTTGTTTATTTGCACTTCCCTCCTACCACAAACTGTGTTTACGAATGGGTTTTTTTGTTCGTTTTTGTTTACGAAAATGTGTGTGTCTTAATTTTGTTTTTTGTGCTCTTCTGTGTAGCGATATTTTGGCGCCGCTGTGTCACGCTGAACTAAGCAGATTTTAACTTTTTGGCACTTTGGCAGTGAATTGCCAAAGTTGATAGTGGATGTAGGCAGCAGTTCTGAAACAAATGAAACTGTAGGTTTTACATGTGTAAGTAAATAAAACGCAATCATCGTAAGCCCAAAAGGGCTAATAACATATGCGATGAGAAAGGTAATTAACTTTGCTGTTTAGCCTTTTTTTTAATAATTTTTGATATAGCCAGGTATTCATTTATAAGAAACAAAACAAAAAAAAAAGAACAAGAAAAAAAACGTTACAAAATTCATGGTGTATTTTATGTTGCCCATTGATCTTTTTTAAATCACTTTGAAAAAATTAGAAATTAATTTTAACAATTTAAGCTGTTGATGTAGTTTTATCAAGCGATAGATGCTGTTTTAAAATAAAACATGTAACAATGTAGATTCTTTCAGGTTTCACTATTTTTATTGGAAATACAGCTCTAAAAAATTATACACGAAAAACAAGATCAAAATTCGCCAAGCAGTCGATCCATGAATGCCTAACCCAGAATGCCTAATGCCAGGTTTTATTTGAACAAAAATGATCGCTAAAAACAAAAACTAAAAAAAAAGAGAAAAAAAAAACTCAAATATGAACGAGACTGATTTAATAAAACAAAAACGGTTAATTATTGTTCAACTTTTATTTTATCTCCTTCAAAGTAATCACCATTGGAGGCGATACACATATGCCAACGTTTTTTCCAATCATCATAGCATTTCTGGAAGGCCGATTTCGGTATGGATTTCAGTTCCTTCTTCGAATTCTCTTTTATGACTTCAATTGTCTCAAAATGTTTTCCACGGAGCGGCAACTTGAGCTTGGGAAACAGGAAAAAGTCACATGGAGCCATATCAGGCGAATACGGTGCTTGCGGAATGATATTAACATTATTTTTGTTCAAATAATCGCGAACAAGACGTGATGTGTGAGCTGGTGCATTATCGTGATGCAAGAACCATGACTTGTTGTCCCACAATTCCTTCCTTTTAAGACGAATGTTCTCGCGCAAACGCTTTAAAACGTCTAAATAATATTCAGCGTTAACCGAGCGGCCTTGCGGAAGAAACTCCGAGTGCACCACACCTTCCTAATCGAAAAAAAAACAGTCAGCATAACCTTAATTTTTGAGCGACTTTGGCGTGGTGTTTTGGGTTGTCTGCAACATTTTTAAGGCGTCTGAAGCCGAAATTTGGTTGGAATAACAAAATTTCAAACAAATTCTTTGTTCAACTTGAATTTCCATCGTTAAATTCGAAAAACACACTCGAGCTTGACGTGTTTACAGTAGCACAGAAAACAAACTATGTGACATATCAAGCTGAAATTTTCCATGTAAGCTTATAACAGTCCTACCATCCAACAAAAAATTTATTTTTGCCATATGTCATCCGCGGACCGTTTTATTGATAAAGTCTCGTTCATATTTGAGCAGAAGTTTTGACTATTTATACATTTTTTGTTCAATAATTTTTTTAAGTACATTTCATACAATAAAAAACTATAAAATTTAAGGGGTTACAGGTACTCAGAGGCCCAAAAAATGATGATTTTCAATAATTTTTCTTTGCTACTGCTTTATTTAACAAAAATAAAAACATAGCATTAATACTTCATGTTTCGACTTGACTTTAGCAAAATTTCAAAAAAAAAAAAATAATAAAATTAATATTTGTAAAAGTTATCTCTGTTTGTGTGGAACCCGTTTCTCCAGAAGTCCCTTGTGGGGCACATCACAAGTCTTTGGAGATTCATCTAACACAATCTTGTAGTTACTTGATCAAAGTTTTTTTTCAAAATTACTTCTCAAGAAATCCAGCGCGCATTCATAGGCACAGCAAATATATACAGTAACCTTCAAATCTCTGATTTCAGAGTAAGTTTGTTACCTTGCTGATATATGCATATGTTTTTGTGCACTTTTTATCAATTGATGAACTACATACGTAAAGTAAGAGAGTAATTAACTATTTACCTACTATCAGAGAACACAAAATAATCGTTTCGAAATTTTCTCCTAGTATTGAATTGAGTGGCCCGTGTGTGCGGTTGTATGTACGTGCATATGTGTAAATGCAAATATGTATGTACATAGGCTAGGGCATCAAGTGTGCATACGCACATACAAATATGTACATGCATATGCAGAAGAGAATTGTTTTAGCATTCGTTAGACAGGAATTCGATCATTAAAATATTGACTCCCTAATTATTACATGAAATATGATAAGGCGATGCTCGTGAGAAAGGTCATGTTGCTTCAGTGCGTACAACACTATATTTATTGAAGATGCAATAGAGCTTAGTTGTCCCATATAAGTACATATGTAACATTATAAGAACTGAAGATGCAATTGAAGTTTTGCACAAACATAACTAACATAATATATGTATGTACATATATCAATATACCAAAACACTCGTATGCTCTATGAATTCTTGTCTAAAATTAATGTCGACTCGAAAAATTAGTAAAAATTTTCATCAAATTTGTATGAAATTTTAAATTTACTAAAACGCACACAACAAAATGTGAGGTCGTTTTATAATGTACTAGCGTACCCTCGCCCGCTTCGCTAGACGATAAATTCAATGATTTGCTGAAAGAGAATAAAATTAATACGAAACAAAGCAAATTCTTTGATACAATTTCATTCGAACTTTATTGTAACACTTTTTGGTAGACAACGTTTTAGGTTTTTTCATCTTTCGCGTGAATAATGACGATGGTTTGCCAACTCGTGAGCAAGCTACATACAATTGTCCATGAGAAAAAATTGGGTATTCTAAATTAATACCGCACATTTGTAGAGACTGTCCTTGCGCCTTATTAATTCTCATAGCGAAGGCAAGGCGAATAGGGAACTGCAAACGTCTGAAATCGAATGGTAAATCCGCCGGAATCAGTGAAATTCAGGGTATCAAAATGTCTTCTCCTTTGTACTTCCCTTTCAAAATTGTTGCTTCGATAACGTTACCCATTAGCTTCTTCACAGCGAGTCTGGTACCGTTGCAAAGTCGGGGCACATTACTATTGCGCAGCATAATAATCGGTGCTCCAATTTTTAATCGTAAATTATGAGGTGGTAAGCCTGGCAAATCGAGTGAGTTTAAGAATTCAGTTGTATAATTTACGACCTCATCTTGATCAATAATAGTGTCCATTGACTTATACGCAACTATGTCACCAGGTATTTGATCTAAAATAGCTGAATTTATATCATTGACGCCCTTATTTTTCCCAGCTAAAATTGCTCTTTCGCTGAGTCAATCATGGTTTTTGTAATGTTGAACTATGTTTGGAAATACACTCTGTATCAATGCCTCTTTAGACTGTGCAAAAGTGCACAAATTGTTAGGCAATGTTATCATTCCTGTTGTTTTTGAAAAAAGGTTTATTTTTTTTGGTTAAAAAGTGTTTTTTGAAGTTTTGGAAAACACTTCGCTCTAACAAATTTCTTCTCAGTTAATTGCTGAAAATTAAATATTTTGAAAAAACTATTTTTTTTTTAATTTAACGTTTTTGAGAAAATTTTGTTCTTGAAAAAATTTCATACTTTTGTAAAAGTTTAAATTGATTTGTTAAAAAAGATTTTTTTCCGCTTTGAAAAACACTCCCTCGAAAAAATGTATTCTCTATTAATAGTGGAATATGAAATGCTTTGAAAACACCATTTTTTTTTAAATTTTGTTTGGTTTTCAGAAAATTTTGTTTTGAAAAAATTTCATACCCTTGAAAAAGTTTTATTTTATTTTATTTCTTTAAAATTTTTGAAATTTTTTTTTGTAATTTTAGAAAAACACCTCTTCGAAGAAATTTCTTTTATCTGAGGAAAATTTGGTTTTGAAAAAATTTCATGCTTTCGAAATTTTTTTATTTTACTTTATTTCTTCAAAATTTTTGAAAACAATTTTTTTTATAATTTTCGAAAAACACCCCTTTGAAAAAATGTTTTCTATGTGTCATAGTGGTATTCCATTAACTTTTAGGATTATAGTCAAATACTTACAAATATCTACGCTTTCACAAATAGCAACAATAAACAAATTTCCTCAAAACCAAACAATTTACTTTTTTTCTAAAAAAATTCTAAACAAACAACGTAATAAATTTAGAATTTTTTGCGGTGTGGACTCCGATTATGTAAATACAAAGTGGCGCAAAATTAATCATTTTATCGAAAACTTTATAATTTTACACTTTTGAGCTAGGCAGATGCAGTATACAAACAAACAAGCAATAAAGCGCGTAAAGTAAAGTTTTAGTTAAGTTATTAAAAAAGAATTAAGTGATTAATTTTGCACCGCTTTGCTTTAGGTTAATCAGTACTTAGCAAACAAACAAAGCCAAGCGTTTAGATCGAAACAGGAACTTAAAAATACCTTGAGAGGCCACAGTAGTATTTTAGTCACCTTTTAGATCACTTTTTAAAATATATTGTTAAGAGTTTTACTTGATTTGAACTTTTTTCTCTAAGATCTGTTTTTTTTGTCTTCTGAGCCAGGTATTTTTCTCCACTTTTATCAGCTTTAGAAGTGATTACCTATACATTTTTTGAATCCTTACCACGCAATGCTCCTCAACTAACCAATCAAATATATATTCCATTCCAGTTAATTAAAATAAATTCTCCGAACTTTTCCCTCTTCGCAAAATTTAAATCGAACGTTCAACAAGTAAGACAACTAGGCTGGGGCATTAATAACTACCAATAATCGGCTCATACTGACACTGAGAAAACTTTCTAAGAGCTGATAGCAACATTTGTGCACATAAACACATACTAATGAAGGTGCATATAAGCGCATGAAATTAATTAACTAAAAGGTGCCACAAAGCAACAAAGAAAAAAAAACTTTACGGCAAAATTGTTTTAGGCACAACTCCGTTTGATCAAAATCATCTCATTTATCCTAAGCCATTTACGTTGAAGGCGAGATGAATGGCTGTTGGAGGAGGAACGTAAGTAAAATAATGATGTTGGCCTAGCAATTTCTGGTTGAAATTGCTTTCTGTACTGCATTCACGTCTGGCGGCACTCGCTGGACGGTGATTAACGGGCTTTCAGCGTTTGTAATCATTTGTAATAGGTAATTACCGTTAGCTCATCTTCCATGTGGAACAACATGACAGACAACAAAAAATCTGATACTGTAATAGCAAGTGAAGAAATGTCGAAGATTGGTTGAAAACGATTTCTATATACCCAGTGCATGTTTTTTTTCTCATGCATTTCATGATGATATTTTAATGATTAAAATATGACGGTGACTACAAATCATCAGCACTTAGATGAGATGAATGAGATGTAATAAGAAAGCGGTGAAATTGCTAGAGGTTCTCATAGGTACCATTGCGATCGAGTTAGGTCTAAAAATCGTACCTTCGATCCGATTTTGCTCAAATTCAAAACACACAGTTTTGTAAAATCTAAACTGTCCGGAGTAGGAAGCGTTGGATTTTCATATAGACGTATTGCAAGGGAATAATATATGATATATACATCTTCGGCTAAGTTATGCGTTGCTAACTAGATTCTTCTCATCCCCATCGACCTCGATTCCATTAAACTACTAAAATTATTCAATGAAATTCATAACAAAGTTATAATACCCTAGCGCGCTAAGATGTATGGGTCTCAAAACGAGAGCAAAAGTTGATTAGTAGATACTGTATGTGTGTATGTATGTATGTATATGCGCTCATTGGTAATCGATTTTTTGGCGATGAGTACATTTTTCCCCGTTTTGCCGAGTCTGATTTATTTTCGTTGCATAAATTAAAGATGTATTTTTAGTTAAACGAAAGTTATATGTACAGATTTTCAGACTTGTCTGTGAATATATATTCGAATGGGTCAATTTTTATGGCATACAATTTCTCGATACTGCTCTTTCGAAATTACGATTCAGCTTCTTATTGCGAACTAGAAATCCTTCTAATTATAACTTAGGTCTAAAATGAATTTCGAGATTCCAAAATTTGTTTTTTTTTATGGGATAAGGCCGAATTTCTGAAAAAGGTGCGCTCACTTACAAAAGTGTAATTACGTGTATGAAAATAAAGGCAGCCGATTTAAATGTTAATATTAAAATCAGTTCACTTTTCATTTGACCTTTTTAACCGGATTGCTGGCTTAGAAGATACTCATGAATTTTTCGACAATTTTTGTGGGTAGTAAAACCACACCGGCCACCTTATATCGGATGTTCTTTTAGCTGCATGAGAACTATCGACATCAGTAACTATGGCTTGACAGCTGAGAATGACAATCTGTGTATGTTGACATTACAGTTCAGTAAAATTGGGCAAGTCATGATGAGCCAGAACAACGTTGCCAAATTGTGGAAATTTCCTTAAAAAAAATAAAAAAAAACTATTAGCGAATTTCACAGAACACTTCGTCGATTTTACTGCGGCTTAAGCGCTAGCGGCATCACGGGATTTATTTATTTCAGAATGCGGAGGAGCTGTCGTTACGATGAATAACGGTATCGAGCTATGCCGACTGATTTTTTTATAGAAACTATTTTTTTATACAATTTTGATTTTATAAAAATTTATCAGCTAAACATGAACGACATTTATTACCAACCAAGATGGTGCAACTAGCCATGCAGCGCACTTACCGATCGATTTATCGCAATATTCAAGCCAATACACTGCACAAATAGAGGAACGTCAAGGAGCAGAAGTTGTAGCAATAGGGAAGAGAAAAAGTTTAGGTTAGCATCAGGGGAATTGAAAAGGTGGTAGCGCATTAGTTGAGCGAATCGTCGTTCACGTCATAAAGTAGCCAAAATATTTTCCCATCGAAAAGTCGCTAATGTTGCCTAAGCCGTGAATGATCAAGCCCTTCCTCGATTAATTTTGTAAACAATTCATAATCTGCAATCATGTTGTAATTAAATATTTGAAATAAAATACTTTAACGATCATTTCATACATCAATTTACATATATCAAACCGATTAAAATCAAGTCAGAGCCAAGTGGCCTCTTCAAATAAACAATCCTACAGGAAGTAGTACAGCATTTAAAGTATTTGGAAGTTATATTCGCATGAAGCGGTAATTCAACTTCTACAGTCAGAGATATCATTAACGGCTCCAACGAAACGTATTATGCCCATATTAACTTGTTCAAATCCCGGCTCTTGTCTGAAACTACTAAGCTAACTATGTACAAGACCTTTATCGACCAATCTTAACGTATGGATGTGAGGTATGGACTGTTAAAGTTGGTGACTGCGCGCTAATTTTTAGCATGGAAGAAAGAATTTTAAGAAATATTTTTGGCCCAACAGGAATGGATGTAGAATACGGTACAACTCCGAACTAAATGCTTTTACTCTAAACGAGTCTGCTATACATTTTGTTAAAGCGCAGCACTACGGCAGGAAAGCTAATGGGCGTAGAGACCAAAGACAGATCGATGAACCGATGGATAGACGCAGTGAAAAACGATTTCAAGGATTTGGGAATATGAAACTACGAAGAAAAAGCTCAAGACCGCTTTGGAGGAGCTTTGGGAAAGAAGCTTTGACGCACCCCATGATGTAATGCTGTGAAATAACAACAAAAAATTTTTAAGAGTACCTTTTAAATAGCAGAGATGCACACAGAGGTTTGGCATTACCTGCTGAGTAGCGACCACTATTGGAAAAAAACTTGTTCTATCATTTGGTGTTTGATGCCGGCGTTTCGATCCTAGGCACTACCGAATTGTAGTCGGTCGCCCATCTTGTACGGCTCTTAGGGAAGTATTTTTCTTAGACCCCAGAAATTTTGCGCACAACCAAGATCTAGCCATTGTTCTCAAAGTAATTTATTTAGAACCTATGACGTTCAGCCCTGCACATGAGTAACATATACCCTGTTATTGAGGGTGACGTCATAAATATTGGAAAGACTTTCTTTCACCCACTCCGCCTGACAGCTTTTGCAGATGGCATTGATCCCCTACGTTCAAATTACATTTAAGGGTTGCAGTGTTACATGAGAAGCTTGGGCGAGACGAGTGCTGTAGTACATCTAGTTAATTCCTTTCACCTTCTTTCGGCTAAAGTATAATAGTGTATTTTTTTCAGTATTTAGTGATTTGCAAGCCTCCTTGATTGCTCGTAGTTCTGCCTGGAATACGGCGGCAGAGACAGTAAGTCGAATTTAGTTGGATAAGTTGAGCGGTTTGGAATAGGAGCCAGCTCCCACACCACAGTTCATTCTAGAACCATCAGTGTAGATTTCGACATCGAATCTACCGATCACTTTCCCTTTCCTCCATTCGACTCTCATTGGAAAACGTACTGTAAAGTCTTTCTTGAAGTTGAAGTCGCGGATTGTGAGGTCTGATTTGTTATTGAGCAGTGAGGGTCCCCGTACGAGGATACTGCTGTGACCGTAAAATATTTTTGTCCAGCGTCTTATGCCTCTGAGTCTCATCTCGCCGCATGAGGCGATAACAGATGTGTTGGCACGTTGAGCGCTTTAGTAGGACTGGTGCTAAAGGCTCCTGTGGTTAAGATACATGCTGATTTTTGTATCTTGTTTATCTTGGTTTGGTTGTATTTCTTTTCCGTAGCGGGCTACCCGCCTAGTGCCGCATATGTTACTATCGGTCTTTGGTTGAATACCTCATTTTTTACCCAAAACTCTCTTACACGTGCAAAGTGCTGTTTCAGCTTTCTTCACTCTGTATTCCACATTGGGCCTCCAGCTGAGTTTGGGATCAAGGATAATACATAAGTATTTTGTTTGTTGGGCTAGCGTTAGATTAATGCCGTTTAATTTTGGGAGATTAAAGTTTGGTTTCTTAGTTTTATTAGTGAATAGCATCAGTTCAGTTTTGCTCGGGTTTACCCTTAAATCGCGGTGTGTGACTCAATCTTTTATGTCTTGCTAGTCCTATCGATTAGCTCTACTATCATTAACCGTATTAAATTAGGCTATATTTTACTTGTTTGTTCACTGCCTTCGGGAATTTTTTTTAGTAAATTTTCCGTCTTGTGGACATATTTTAAAATATCTGCAACCGGAGCATTCTTAGTTTCATTCGGAGCCATTTGATCTCGTTGAAAGATTTGCAGCCTTGTCTTTGCCAAGGCAATACAATTGCACAAGAAATGCTCTGTGTTTTTATCTTCCTCCAGACGGGTCTACACTCTGTCTCATTGCCGATGGGACTTTTTGACAGATGGTAATTTAAGTATTAGTGGAAACTTACTTTTTTCCTGATGTCTACTTTACGCATGTGACGAAATTCTCTATTGTAGGTAAAAGGTTTTGTAAGTCTTCTGGCTTGACAAAGTTCTTATGTGACTTTTCAATGGGAGATTCAATGGGTATTCTCCCAACTATTTACCTTACATTTAGCGTCTGATGCGTATACTCAGGTTACAATTTGTATTACTACCATTGTGATTACTACTGTTTGAATGCATAAAACCTGAAATCCAAAAAAAAAAAAAAAACAAAAAAAATAAAATCATAATTATTCCTGTCTGCCTCGAGCCTAGGTTTTGAGCACACATATACGTTTTATTGAGTGGCAATTAATGCATACAGTGAAAAATCAATATCCCTAATGTGTGCCCCACCAAATTGATTGCCTATTGCCATAAATCAAGAAAAAGCACATAAACATGCATACCTCTTCAAATAACCAATTCAAGAAACAATGCAAACAGTCCTTTTTTACAACTTCATATAATGACTAAATACTAGTCATTCTAAGGATAGCAACATTGAGTGGGAAAACAAAGCATGCTCGGCACTGTCGCTCCACTACCAGAAGAACCAACAACATTTTTAATTAACTCAGTGATGAATGCATACAAATTGACACTTTGATCTTCGAGCGGATTGGAGGTATGCCGAGTCCTAGTGGAGGTTGAAATAGCTACCATTCGATAGCACTATGCATGAGCACGCAAACGCGCTTGCATATAAATAGCAAAACATACATACCTACTTTTTCATACATTTGGAAAGTCCACAAATGCCAGTGCAATGTGACAAAGTGCGAATAGCTGCCCTGCAGGGGCAGCTCACTTTTCAGCTCAACTTGGTCGTGCTCTATATTTTTTATGTTTGAGCGGGAGTACGTATAACACGGCGGTGTTTTATGAAATGTGAATTGACCGGCCATGCATCAGAATAATGCCAGTTCTTCTTCACAGCTTCACGATCCGTGGTGGACCATAGCTTCATTAACAATTTGTCTCCACTTTATTTTATGCCTGGCTTCATATTACAGCAACTGAGGAAAATACCAGTCATGTTAGCAAAAAAAGAAAATAAATCTTGTCCAATATGTTTCTACGTTTTTTCGATGAGGATTTAGTGCAAATTAATTCTTTTAAAAGGAAGTTGTTTAGAATCTTAGACCTTATCTTTATCAGTAACAATTTCAATTCCTTCTATACTGAATGTTTATTGGGATTGGAAATCTCTTCGTCTTACATACAAATATCACGTAAATTTTTATAGCATTGTTGCCTATTCTACGTCTAACTGTGCTTTATATTTTAACTACAATTTATGTAAGCCAAAACTTTTGAATCTTCCTTTCCTTGATTGGCGTGATAACCGCTTACACGATTTTGGTGGAGTTTAACAAAGCGCGCCAGTCGTTTCTTTCTCGTGCTAACCGGTGCCAGTTGGACACACTAAGTGAAACCAAGTCTTTCTCCACCTTATAACAGCGATGTGGCTATCCTCTTTCTCTGCTACCATCAGCTGGTACTGCATTAAATACTTTCACAATCGCAGCGTTTATATCCATTTTGGCGACATGAACCAGTTAATGTAGCGATCTTTTTTCACCAGACCAAGTCTATGTCGTTGTAAAATTCATACAACTTCGCCAACTATGCTCGCTATACGTGCAAAATTCCAAAACTCTTCCACAGAACTCTCAAATACTCCAAGAGACACCTGATCGGCTAATGTCATCGTCCAAGCTTCTGACCCGTACGATAGGACAGGCATGATGAAAACCTTTTAAAGTGTTAGTTTTCTTCGTCGAGACTCTAATACTCGGGTAGGACTTTGGACTTTACTACTCAACTGCCTACTTAGTCTAAGGTAGTATATGTTGGCAAGAGAGATTCTCCGTTGGATTTCAAGGCTGAGATTGTTATCGACTTTTAAATAAACGAAATCTCTTGCTCCGCAAAATTACAACTGTCAATAGCGACGTGTGTGTCGATACGCGAGTCCGTCGACTGTTTGAAAACATATGTGTTTATAGATCTGAATGCAGATTGTTCAGGGTCACCAGATGCGGAGAGTCCGCCGTAGTCAGTTGTTGATAAAAACATGTGGTTAGTTGGCGAGCAAGTCTATCAACCATGTTTCGCAGCCATACAGAAGAACCGATTTGACGTTGGAGTTAAAAATGCGCAACTTAGTAATAGTGGAAATCGTTGAGGAATCCCAGACTTTGTGAAGTTGCGCACACTAAATGCCATCTGCTTGTTGTCTGCGGATAGTCATGCCAAGCCTTTTGTTAGCACGGTTCAGAAGTAACGTTGCCTGATTCCTCTATTGGGTTGGGGAATAATTTCATAGCGTTTTTACCCAAGTTTTTTATTTAAACAAAAAACAATAACTGCATCAATAAGCTAATTAATTACATATTCGCCGTTCCTATTTTTTAATTATCCGAGTAAAAGTCATAGAAAGAAGAGGTATTGGCCGAAGAAGAAATGTTAGTAACCTCAAAAATATTCAAAAACTTGTAAAAAATAGTTTCTGGAAATTCCCAAGTAGCACCAAAGCGCCGTTTTGACCCCATTTTGAGACCTCTTACAGGCAGATATCTGTAGCCAACCAGAGCTGTTGATGTAATGGAGAAGGGTGATAGGAATTAGGTTGCCACACTGCCCCCATCTGTGGAGAAAATGAGCACCCAGTGACCTTAATCGTCTAGCTGCCCAACCCGGACATTTACAGAGAAAGTCCTCAATAGTCTCCTTCTGTAAAAGGTCCCCACAGCTTCTGCAGTGGGGGTTAAATGGTAAACCTAGGTTTTCCTCGTGTGTGCCGATCGAGTTTTGGAATTGAATGGCTTGGAGTCCCCGGGACTTTCTGAGTCCCTATAACGGAACATCAAATATATATTTCTAAACGGGATGTGTGTGATCCTAGTGTGACTAGGAACCAGCTGAACAACTCCCTAATGCAATCAGAACCACTGTTTATTTTAAAATCTTAGGAAGAATTCTACATTCCGGCTGATATACTAGCAGAGTACCGTGCATGAAGCCTCTTACCAATCACAAAAACTGGGAATTACGTTAGAGTTCGTCAAACGTTACATAGATAAGGATGACGAATTTCGGGAAATCGTATTATTCAGGGATAAAACTAAAGTCAATATTTGTGTAAATGATAGATGAGGAAACGTGTGGCGCAGAAAACAACATGCAGCTTTAGGAGCATACAATTTGATTCCAACTGTCAAGCACAGCTAGTGGAATGAGACGACTGGTTTTTTTAGATGCTGTAATGATTCAGACAAATATATTCTTCTCCTCAATCAGTTGACCTTAACCCAATCGAACACTGCTGGGAACTTTTGAAATGCAAAGTGTGTACAAAGAGTGGGCCGCCCTATTTTGAATGAAGCCTGGAAGCAAATATTACCAGGTACCACCAAACCATGATTGCTGTGAAGGGATGACCTGGTAAGTACTAATTTTAACACAAACCCTTTTGTCCGAATGAAATTTTCTTTTTTTGTACTTTCATTCATTAATAAAATAATCACTTACATTTAAAATGAAACTGAGCTTAAGATTTGTAAATATTTTACTTAATTTTTAAAATACTCGCAGAACTCGAATAGTCATGTTCCTAGGTTAGTTAGGTTAGGTTGAAGCGGTTGTCCACTGTGGGACACCCTCAGGCTCATGGCCCATTGCGTTGCCGCGTGGAAAACTAGCCCACTCCTAAAAACCCACTCCTCCTAAAACCAATGTGTATTTTGAAAAATTTTGTAAGGTTCTTAATTTCGGCAGAGCCGAAATCTTCCAATTCATTGAAGGATTGTCTACCCAAAATGGCGAGTATACGTCTGGATAGAGCAGGACAGTGATATAGAAGGTGCGGGATCGTCTTTTCCTCTTCCTCGTCTAGACAATTTCTGCAGAAGTCATGCGTTTTCACACCCATTCTTTGGGTGTGCCTATCGATTAGACAATGCCCCGTATTAAGTGAAATCAGTATGTTAAGACTGTGTTTATCTCTTCTTAGTAGAAGTCCCGTGCGTTTAGCATTGAGAGTCGGCCACAGCTGTCGGGCGATTTTGTTGCGTTATTTTATCGCCGCCTGGCTAGCAGTGAAAATGTAGATATCATCTCCAGGTATCGCATCACACTGTACCAGTGTCACGGTTCTCATTATTGCCATCAGTTCAGCCTGAAAAACACTACAGCAGTCGGGAAGCCGAAAACTCAAGGAGATCTCCAGATGCTCGGAATATACACCTCCGCCCACCCTGCTCTCGGGTTTTGAGCCATCTGTGTATACATGGATGGACTCGCTCTATCTTACCACGTCCCGTTCCCCCTCTTTCGTCTCGTGAACGTTGTAGTGTCAAGTATAGGCGGGACAGTATAGTCCACCTGTCTAAGAAGCTCCAACTTGCCATCCAGGATTTTTCCGTGGCCATAGTCTGTGTTTGACCACTTACTTAAAGTGCTCAGCCTTATTGCCGCACTGCGCGCAATGCACTTTGCCTGCAGGTCTACCGGAAGGAAGTTTAATATCGCATACAGTGCTTTCGATGGTGGGGTTAACATTGCACCGGTTATAAGAACAGATGCAAGTCTTTGGACCTTGTCAACTCTTTTAATGTTCTCAAGGGCATTCCCCCATATTGCAATACTTAGTCATGTTCCTAATTCCATATTCAAAATCGAATTGTCAAATAAATAAGAAGCCTTATCTAGATGGTTTCTATACACTAGCAAGGTGGATTCACTGAAAAGCCTTTACTTGCAATACGACTCAGACCTTTAAGGCGTATACCATCCATAGAATTCGTGAAAATAAGCTACACACTCTCACTGAGGTGTTGCATAATTGAGCTCATAGTAAGAGCCGCTATGAAGCCAATCGAGGCAGCTGACTCAAATCGCATTGATAATGATAAGAATATACAAATGCTTCTAAAACAGCTATAACACAACAAATATCTCTTCCTGTATAGAAATATACTTGCATTTAAAGGAAACGGTTCGTACATGTTCATTGTATGCTTAATACTCTGCTTAAATATTTCTGTCGACGGCTCTGTGTGTGCGCGTGCATGAACAGACACAGGATGCAATTAAAATGTCATTTCATTTCAGCAACACGAGCATGGGCCAGATGAACGGCGCAGTCTATGGAAGGCTGCTGTGCGAAGTACCCGTATACACACTTGTACATCAGAAGGGGTCAAGTAAGCAAGCGAAGAGGCAAATAAACAAACAAAGAGGCCAACAGATAAACAGCCAAACATGTGAGAAATGTGCGAGTGACGACAGATGCATTGTGTTGGTGATGTGAGTGCAAGTATGTGCAAATATGGTTGGCTGCTTGAAAAATGGCACCAGCTATTTTTGTGTATGGTACGCCTACATACATAAGCATAGCGGCACATATCAGTGCACAGCCCCTCTGGCCAACATAGGTGTATGTGTACATGTGCTGTGGTATGGAGAAACATGCGAAAGATATGAAAATTGCTATCGGCTGTAGGTAGACCAGGTGTGGGGACGAAACTTTTTCTGTTGGTGGCAATTGCATAACACCCGCGCAGGTGAGCTAATAGCAAAGCGAGTGGAGTAATTATGGTAAGTACTCAGCAAATTGACAAAGAAAATGAAATAAGATTAGTGAAAATGAATTTCAACTTGAGACTTTGTGTGGCATTTCTGCAGTTGGTGGAGATTTAAGGGCCCACTTTTCAAACTTTGCTTTTGCTCATTGTTGCAAGAGGTAGTGAAACTATGGAATATCCATGAGTATAATTCAAAGTAGTTATAAAAAAATTGAAATATGGGTAATGTACGAGAAGATCTTAGGAAAACCTAACCCCGATTTACAATTGTCTTTTGATGCGAGACACAGCTAAACAAGCTCCTTAGCAGGTGGGGTGGCAGGTGAAATGTTTGAAGTACCACTCTGGCACTAAAGCGTCGTTTTGATACCATTATGAGACCTCCAATAGACAGATATCTACATCCAGCCAGAGCTGTTGATATAGTAGAGAACATTGATGGGATTTAGGTTGGTGCACTGCTTCAGGCTGTCTAAGAAAGGAGCACCTAGTGACCTTAATCGGCTAGATACCAAGCCCGGACATTTACAGAGAAAATGCTCAACAGCCTAACAGCCTCCTTCCCTGACAGGAGGGGCTTCTGCAATGGGGGTAAATGGTAACCCTAGCTTTTCCGCATGTGTGTTGATTGTTCAAAGACAGCTAGCCACCAGCTTAGAAATTGAACGGCGTGGAAACCCCAGGCCTTTTTGAGTCCTCCTTGTATTGTACTGCAGCCAAAGGGTTTTCGAAATTGCACATGAAGAAATGGAGCACCATCTTTTCTGCGCTTTTCTGAGAAATAATCTGTGCCCTCCCCTTTAACAACTGTTATAGGATCCTAATGACCGGGTAGGAGGTATCTGACGCCAATTTAGTCCCCGTCCTGGCAGGTTCATCAGGAATTTCATTTCCCTCTTTGTTCTTATGCCCCAGATTCCTTAAACCCAGATAAGAGAAATGTTACCTGCACACCCAAGATGGATATGCACCATGACGTCGTCAGAGGCTTAATCGCAGCTTGGTTGGTGGAGAAAATGTTAATATCTCCCTCATTCCCACGTTTTTTAAATATTTTGCATGCCTGCAGGATCCCAAAGACGTCTGCCTGAAAAACACTAGCAGTATTCGGCAGTCTAAAGAAAAGAAAATAGATAAATTGGCTGATTTAGAGATAACTCCTGCTCCGACACCCGATTCCATTTTGGAGCTGCCAGTGAAGGCAGAGGTGAAAGCTTCGGTGCTCATTTCCCCTATCCTACTTTTTTGGAAAGATTGCCGTATCACGACCCTCAAACTCCTGTTTGCGGATAGAGAGATCTATTCAGAGTTCGGAGAAATACGGTGTTACCGTGGCCATCTGTCCTGTGGCATAGGAGTACTTAGTGCCTTCGTCTAAGCACCATCCAAATCCGCTTCTATTACTGGTTTTGGATCCGTCGGTATAGAAAGTGTGCTGATATCCCATTAATAGGTTCTCTGGACTTAATCATTGATCTCTATCTGGATCAAAAGGATACTTCCTACCAAAGCCAACGACAGGCATCGGGAACTGTGTGCACCGCTCCGACAACTGGTGGTATATCTGACAGTGTCCAGTGCTTACTTCATTTCCCCAGATTTCGTGTAACTTGAGCCTGTACGCCGTCTTCATTGCTTCCTTTCGAATTTGAAGATCTAGAGGGTGCAAGTTCAGGATGGCATTAAGGGCATTACCAGATGTTGTGCTCATGGCACCTGTGATGCCCAAACACACACTTCTCTGTAGCCTGTTTGGGGGTTTTACTCTGGAATTAACCATTGTGGCTTTCCACCATACTACAGAGGCGAATGTAATAATGGGTCTAATCAGGGTGCTGTACAGCCGGTGTACTATCGCCGGTCTTAGACCTCATGTCTTGCCAAGGTTCTCTTACACTGCCAGAAGACTTTTAGTGTTCGAGAGACCTTCTGTAAGTTTACTATCTAGGATTACTCCTAAATATATAACCTCAGAAGACAGTTGCAGTGTTACCCCTTTCAATGTGGGTAGTAACAGGCCTTCCATATTGCGTTTCCTAGTGAAAAGCAGTGAGGTACTTTTTGTAGGATTCACCGAAAGACCATGCCATTCGCACCAATACTCAATCTTATTTAGAGCTATCTTCATTTTATTGCATATAACTTCAGGTGATCGTCCTGAGATTAATACGCACACATCCTCTGCGTAGGCTTGGATGTGTCCAATTTCGTGCAGATCATTAGGAAGAGAGTCCACCACGAAGCACCAAAGTAGGGGAGAGACTACACCGTCTTGTGAGCAACCCTTTTTAACCTCAACCCTGACTCCTTCATCGCTTTCTCTATCTATGGTAAGTAGTCTTTTGGGTAGCATAGAGTGGATCCATCTGACAATGATTTCTTGCACTCCATGACTTCTGATAGAAGAGAACATAGAGTCAAAGGTAGCATTGTCAAAAGCTCCTTTAATGTCCACAAACACACCAAGAGTTTACTCTCTTGTTTCCAGCCCTTTTTCGATAATGATAACGCACTCGTGCAGAGCCGATTCGCAAGATTTCCGACTTTGATAAGCATGTTGAGAGAGTTTCGACTTAGAACCCTCACCCTAATGTGCTTCTCCACCATACGTTCCAGACCCTTAAGCGTAAACGATGTCAGGCTTATAGGTCTGAAACTTTTTGGTTAAGCGTAGTCACCCTTGCCTGACTTTGGGACATATACAACTTTCACCATTTACATGCCGTAAAGATTCTTTTCAAAGCCTGGGGCCGTAAAGTTTTCGAATGACGAGAAGGCGAACCTTAACGTTTCCTCGTTAACTATCCTGGATGCAATAAACCAATCACGCTTGCTGGTAATTATATTGACATGACCAGATTGATCGATAGAGCTTTGACCAACAACATTCCTGGAGCCAGGGAAACGTGTTGAAATGAGAACATCGTGCACATCTGATTTCGAGTCCGTATAGGTACCATCTGGTTTGAGCAGTGAGTCTAGCTTAGCCGTCCGGTCTCTTTGGAGGTATCTGCATAACCTCGCTGGACTCTTCCGTTCCTCCAGTTCCCTGCAGAAGGTTCTATAAGAGTCCAATTTAGAGTGTTGTGTGCCCGGAACGTAGGAGAAGAGAGGGCAAGACAGTCCCTTGGTAGAACGCCGAACTCTCAAAACTGCGGAAAACTTCCAGGAAACTTCTTACCAGAGCTCTTAAACTCAGTTGGAAGAAAATTGGACTACCTACCGAAAGCTGAGGAAGGAATATAAAAAGAAAATTCGATTTTGGAGCCTTATTTAACAAAAGAAAAACCACGAAAATGCTCCTTCGAATTTAGGTGGAGAATATTTCGCGTATCTCAAACCAAGGATTTTTCTCAATTCTCCATCAAATATGAGTTTTGCTTACGGCGAGAATAACTTCAAAATTTGCTCGCTTTTAGTAGTAATTTTCCATTACTCTTACATTGTTGTATGCATGGATTGAGTGGATATTGTTTTCGTATGAAATAGAAACAGTACAATGAATTCAAATGAGAATCTGCCTGTAAGAAAAAAAAAAACCCGGAAAATAAATATACCAACAAATTTCGCCAATGTAAACAAAAAATGTTGCCGGTTTTTGGCAATTGAACTAGAGGCATCATACATCACTTCGAAATAAAAACAAAAAGTTTGCAAACTCAAACAATTTGTACTGAGACATATAGGGTGGTCCGCCTAAATCTTGGAATATTATTTAGTCCGGCTATAAATAAAGACGCATTCATATTTTTTTAGGAGCAAGATATTTAATTTTCACCCTTTGTCAGCCAGCGCGTGCTACTTAATAAGTCCGCGACGTCCTCTTGCAACAGCTACTTTTTATTTTAGGGCAAAGTCTAAAGCAAAAGAACTCAAAAGCATAGAAATTAAAATTTGTTGCTTGAAAAGTTAGACCAGAAGAGGTCGAGACGCACACCACAAATAGGAGGAGGAGCTCGGCCAAACACCTAACAGAAGTGTACGCGCCAATTATTTATTTATTTTTTAGTTATATTTGCACGAGTTTTGATTCAGATCACATACTGATTGTCGCGTGTTTCACCTGGAAAAAGAATTAGCCAATTCTAAGGAACGACTTGTAAAACTGGATAAATTCAGCTCCCACGTCAGCCACATACTTTCTGAGAGGCTGATTATAAAAATAGAAGAATCAACCAACACAATTTATTCCACACTATTTGGGTAGGGCACAGGCAATATTCAAAATTCATACATGGATTAGCATAGGTCTTTTGAGATGGGGAAAATATATTTTTTGTAGGAAACTTCTAGTTTTCAAAGCTTTCGTAAGACGTACCGAAAGAAATTGTTAAAATAGATGCCGATTTGTAACAACGGGAATGGTTAAGTTAAAAATATAAATAATTAGTACTTTTCATAAAGTAACATAAAATTATTCTCTGGTTAATACCCTTCCAGAAAGGGGAGAAATTTATGCCCCTTTTCTTTTACTTCCAAAACGCATCAATGGAGAGTAGCGTTCGAAATCAGTGCATGCAAATCAGTCAAACTTTACACAACATTTTATTATTGAATCGTGATTGAACCCTTTCCTTTGCACAGAAACATTTCGCACAACTTCGTTCAAATTATTTCCACATTTTCCTGAATTTCAGTTTGCATTTTACCAATGGCAAATCCAATTTAATGTTTCAACTTTTCAATTACTTTCGGATGGTTGGTTTACATATTCTTAATGGAGTTTCACAAAAAATGGTCTAAGGAAGACAAATCGCAGCTTCTAGGCCAACAATTGGCATCAGCGTTTTCACTGATTATTCTTTCAATCGCGGTTACATCTGACGAAGTAATGAAAAAATGGAAAAAAGAAGACATGACATCATTTGGACGCAATCTAGCCAACTACATGACCTGGACTACGCGGACGATATTTGCCCGCTTTCGCACAGACATTCCGACATGCAGACCAAAATCGATCTTCAAGTTATTACGGCAGGAAACGTTGGCCTGGCTCTTGCCAGCAAGAAAACGGTAACTTTGCGACTCATTAATACAAATTCCAACAATATTGTAATCGAGGCAGAAGCGGTGCAGTGTGGAGAAAGTTTCTGCTATCTTAGTACCATCGTACCGACAAACCAATGAGCTGAAGAAGACACAGAAAATCGTCTGCGTAAAGCTAAGCCAGCTTTTGGACGGTTACAGCCAATTTGGAAAAGTAGACAAAATTCACAGAAAACTAAACTATGAATATTTAACACATGCGTAAAACCCACACTCTTATATGGCAGTGAAACGAGGCTGTTTATTACAAACAAATGCCTTTGAATTATATGTAAAATTCATTGGCCGAACACTACCCGAAATGCGAACTTGTGATAGATGACCGAGCAAAAACCAATTCAAAAGGTGATAAGAGGTTGTAAATGGCAATGAACCGGGCTAACTCTCAGATAGAACAGGGAAAGCATGCGCAGAACAGCGAAGGAATGGAACCCTCACAGATACAGATGATCCAGGTCGTCCACGAAACAACTGGAGGCGTTCTAACCTTTGTGTTTTAGAAGCAGTTAACCAAACGTAGGATATCGCAAAGAGAACAGGAGTTAGTAGAATAAGATATAATTATTTTTTTGAAGCCGAAAAAAAACCCAAATGGATTTATGAAAAGGGGAAAAATTCAGTATAAGACAGGGCAAAAAAGAAAGGATATAGGTTATTATTTATTTTTAAATAATTTATTATTTGGGGTTCTTGTTGGACTTCTCAATGTGTAATTATTTGAGTGTTTTCCCGACTATTTAGCCTGCCTTTAGCCTTTGCCCAGTTGTTACAGCAGTACGGCTTTGGACGGTGAAAATCTGCTGTAGACACTGCCCTAGTAGGTTAGTAGGTTCATCCCCAATTTCATGACCTTTTATTCCAGAGCGACCCGGAACCCAGGAAATTACAATTTAATTTGTTGCACTAAGTTGATTCAGGCTTTTAAGGCATTCGTACACTATTCTCGATTCCACAGAATGTAACCCTAGTACTCTTAATGAAACTTGACTGTTCGAGTATACAGCTATGTGTGCCTCGATTGTTCAAATACCGAACGCTAGTTGATCCACCCTATACATACGAGTACATACATATCCGTGGTAGTAGCACTCATTTGACAGTTGACAAGGCTTGTCCTGCAGGCACGTCGAATCTGTGTAATAAAACAAATTGAAAAGCTGAAATCAACAAAAGAAAAAACAAAGCAGAAAAGAAAAAGAAAAATAATCAATGGCAAACAAAACCAGGCTAAAAGCGCGGAAACGTGACACAGATAATAGGAGCAAAGTTTGTTGTTTCTTTGCAACCCCGAGACATTTTTATGACCAGGAGGAAGCAAAACAATTTTAAGATAAACTGGTATTAGCAGGCAACGTGTCTAAAAACGTAAGAATGTTTTTTATTCCGTTGCTATTTGATTTTGGTTTTCAATCTAATTGAATATTTAAATACGAGGAGGGATCAATAAGTTACTAAAAATTTAATAAGAAGGCGCGCCAACCTCAATATCGACAGCTATAGGGTGTGTGAAACAGACTCGAACACGAAATAAAATAAAATTGTGGAAAATCACTCCGCAAACCAAAAAACAAAAATTTAAAATTAATATGGTGACTTATAGTGAGAGGCAGAAGTGGCGGCGGATAATCCTGTTGCTCAATGCGAGTCACCACAATAGAAATTCTATAATAATACAATTAACAGTATATTGAGCGATTTATTGGATGTGGTTCAATGCTAAATGAGAGATTACCCGGTTTGGGTCTCCGCTGTGGTGAAAACCCAAATTGAGCAAGTAACGTCGACATCCATGTCATTAGGGACTCAACAGCCGAGCTCTGCTCGCTCATTTCACAATTCTTCAGTCGTTGTTCAGATCATAACATAGATAACTAGATGTGAAACTTATTCATTTTGAGAGAGAGCGCGCCCATGAGGACGTTTCAAAACTTGGCAGCACTCACAAATTATGGGATTTTGAACAGCTGATGGGCGAAATGGCAGACTGCCAGAAGAAACGCGCCAAAAATAACTGACGAAAACAGTTCGTTTTTGCTTAATGGAGAAATGACGTGTTGAAATGTTTATAATTATTTGTCTTAAAATTAATTCAATTGAAATGTAATAATTTGAATTTAAGTGAGTTTGTAGAATCCAAAGCTCGTTATATCCTTTTCGACTTCTACTTTTAATTAGTCTTATGTACATAATGTAATTTTATTGAAAACTGTGTGTTGGTTTATGTAAATTTGTATATACGTAAATATTCTATGGTTGAAAAGCGTAGGTAAGGGAACTGAATTTGTGTTTGAGATATTTTACAAAAATTAAAGGTAATCTGCTTTAACTTATTCTGTTCGTTGTTTGAGAATTTTTTGTTTTTTGTTACCCAATTTCTGTGTTATATTAAAAAATCGCAATAAGTCATGTTTTTAATTATAACTTATGTTTTTCGCGTTCATTACTTTATTATTATTAAATTACTTTTGTATTTCAGTTTTAAATAATTTCATTTACATATACATTTTTAAATTTTTTGCTTATTTATGTACATATTTCATATGGATTGTGCTTATTTTTAGTATATGTAGGTTTTTACGAGTGATATAAGGCTATGGGGCAACCGCACACTAAATACTAACCTCAATGGTGGTGTGGAAACTAAAAATTCCGTTTAATGATCTGAAATTCGTCACCTTCTGAATTTGTTTCACCATGGATTACGTCGACCAATCAGCTGATTCTTTCAAAATCGCTGCGAGCCGGTTAACGGTCTGATGTAAGCCACACCCCTAAAAAATTGTTCGCAATAGATGTGATTTGTTTGGACATGAAAAATCTATCCGCGTGTTGCCTGTGACGTTTTTTCATCATGGGCAATAAGCTGAATCATTTAACAACTTTTGACAACTTTAAAAGAGTGTCTAGCGATGTTTAATCACAACTCAAAAGAGCTCTTGCGCCGTTTGGTAACTATGAGAAAGATAAGTAAAAGGTTTTCCAATAACAGGTGTTACTTTGAATAGCCCGCAATTTCGGTAAATGTCACTTTTGAAGCTGTCATTTTGTGTGTTGAAAGTGTTGAAGAAAACCCGAATTTGTCCATTCCTCGTCGTTCATTGGAATTAGGCATTCCACAAACGTCATTACACCGTATTTTGCATAACGATTTGGGTCTTAAGGCTTATAAAGTCCAGTTAACACAAAAACTCAACGTCGTGTCTTTGCTGATTGGGTCGTTGAAATGCATCGAAAAGGATCCGGAATTCCATCGAAAAATCATCTTGAGTGATGATACCCATTTTCTCATGCTCTCATCCACAACGTGTGACTGTTTGGTGCGGTTTATGGTCCGGCGGAGTCATTGGACCTTACCTTTTCGAAAATGACGCTGAAGCAACAGTTACGGTGAATGGCGATATCGAGAGATGATTAACGATTTTTTATGGCCACAATTATATGGTATTGATCTGGACAACGTTTATTTTCAACAAGACAATGCTACGTGCCAAACAAGCATCGAAACCATTGACCTTTTACGGGAATAACAGCTCTTATTGGAAAGCCCTTTATTAACTAAATAAAGAATTGTGAAAGCAATGGGCATCAACATCTGTTGCTGAGGTGAAGCAGAACCACAAGAAGGGCAAGTTGAGTTTGTTGGTCAAAAACATTATAGGGACAGTTTTTCGGGAAGCACGAGCTATCATTCACATCGGTCACCCTGAAAAAGGTAAAATAATTACGGCTCCTTGTTGCCCGGACCTACATTTGGTGAGAACAAATGTTTTTTCCCACCAGAATAATGCATGTATTGTGGATTTATCCACACAAGCTTCGAATCTTGAATTTACTTGCAATCAATTGCTTCCTGTTGAATTGCTTCCTCAGCCAATACACATATTCTTCAGATTAAAACGTGTGAGACTATTCACAAGTATGAAGAAATGGAGGTAAGAGGCTTGGGTCGAATAGAGAGATCACCGATGAAGCCAACATCTACCTCATCGTGCCCAAAAAAATGTATTTTTTGGAGAACATCAAACAGTTGGATCAATAGTGATAGAAATAAGATTGCGCCCATCACTGAGTGAGTGGGAGTGAGGTCATACTGTTGTAGTTATGCATCAAATTTTGTTGATGCCTTGAGCTGTAGAATTCCATATTCAACATCAGAAAGCATTCAGGTTCAGGTTAACGGACCAAAAGGGCTGATGAATTTATGTTGAAGTGACACTCGTGGATCAAATCCGAGTCTAATTCAAAATTTGAGCGGAAGAAATCTTCATTTAGAAACGTATGTACTTGAGTTTTATTAAAACTAGTACATGCGGATCGGACAGACTTCGTTCTGTCAAATAGATTTTGAATGTGGCAGTTTATATTTCGACCTTAAGATGTTTTTACTCTGCTGACCTCACACACCGCCCTATCATCATGGTGACGGTTCTGTTCAGGAGAATTAAAGAAAAGGGTCAGCTCGGGTGACCTAAGTATCTTCGCTTCCACGAACTTTGGCCAACCTTTTGCGACCCACTAAAAACCCCGACTGGGATGTCTGCCAGGGGCTTCAAACTAACAGGGGAGCTAAAGGCTCAAACCTGATTGAAAAATAATCTAAAGGGATTGTGGGAACCTAAAGGTGACAAATATTTATAAAGTGGGTGCTTCAATGACAAAACATAGAGATAATTAATTATTTATTATTATTATTATTAACATTGGGTTAATAGCCGATATAATAAAGAATAATGAAATTAAACGTATGTAAGTATTTTCAGTAATCTCTTTATAGTAAATCAAGTGTTTACAATGTTTTTTGTTTGATTACCTGGTGAATATACAAACAAATCTAATGGTTTTCCAACACGTGGCAACATACAATTGACCACGTGAGAAACATGGGTTTTCTATCATAGATTAATACCCCAAACACCTAATGATTGCGCCTGGGACTTAACTATGGTCATAGCAAAAGCAAGCCGCACTGGAAACTGTAGTCGTTTAAATTCAAATGGTACATCAGTCGGAATCATTGGGATGCGTGGTATTAAAACGTCTTCTCCCTTATACTTTCTTTTCAGTATAGTTGCTTCTATCACATTGTTCAATAATTTGTTTATCGCTAACCGGCCGCCGTAGCCGAATGGGTTGGTGCGCGACTACCATTCGGAATTCACAGAGAGAACGTCGGTTCGAATCTCGGTGAAACCAAAATTAATAAAAACAGTTTTCTAATAGCGGTCGCCCCTCGGCAGGCAATGGCAAACCTGCGAGTGTATTTCTGCCATGAAAAAGCTCCTCATAAAAATATCTGCCGTTCAGAGTCGGCTTGAAACTGTAGGTCCCTCCATTTGTGGAACAACATCAAGGCGCACACCACAAATAGGAGGAGGAGCTGGGCCAAACACCCAAAAAGGGTGTACGCGCCAATTATAGGTATATATATATAACCGTGTGCCGTTGCAAAGACGGGGTTGGTTGATATTTCTCAACATTATAACTACCGAACCAAGCTTTAATTGAAGATTGTGAGGTGGTAATCCTGGTAAATCCAGCGAGCTCCAAAATTCAGGCGGATAGTTGACGACATCATCTTGGTTTGTAGTCGAATCAACTGATTTACATAACCTCAATTCGCCTGTAATTTGTTCTTGAATTTTAAAATTTAATTCATTTATATATGTTTTTTCGAGCCAATATATCCCGTTCGCTCAACCAATCATGGTTTCTGTAATTTTGAGCAACATCTGGAAACACCTTTTGAAAAAAAGTTAAGTTATTCTTTACATATGTTTATCTTCTGTTCTTCTGAAAATATGTTCATCGTTTATTATTCTTAAAATACATACATATGTTTATCTTTTGGTATTCTTAAAATATGTTTGGATTTGTTCAGCCCTGCATGATTATTCTTAGAATTTATTTAACTATTTTTATTTATTATTTGCGAATGAAATCATTCCTTAACTCGTTCTGAAACTAAAATAAGAGAAAGAATATTGCGAGGCCAATCAAATCTAACAGGTGGCGCAAAATTAATCAATTATGGAAGGATTTATAATATTTGCAAATATCGTCCTACGGCAATCATATTTGACACTTGTGAGCTAAAAAGCTGCAGCATACAAACAGACAAGCAATGGAGCACGTAAGGGTCAAAATAAAGATTTCCGTCAATCAAAATAATTTTTTTTTTAGGCAAAAGTTGAATGGTTAATTTGGCGCCACCCGATTAATTTTGCGCCACCCTTTATAACACTTACATTTTTTGACTTTTCAATTTGGTCGGGTTCACGATATTATCACTTCTGTGTGAACGCATTAGATCCTCCAATGTGCACACGCACACACACGAACGAAAAAGTAAAGGGCTGTTTTAGGGGTTTCCCCGGAAATTATTCGAATTTTTCTCGCACCATCCTTGGACTTCAAGGAACATTTTAAAAAAAGAATTGTTAAGATTGGTCCATGCGTTATTGAGTTATGTGCTTACCAACACATTTTGCGATTCATTTTTATATTATAGAAGATGGCGTGACGGAGTAGTACAGCTTTTCTGATATATGTGTTTCTTAAGTTTTTAAATTTTCTCAGTTTTTCTACCGTGCGAAGGTACTCCATAATTAGTCCTTTTTTACCCCACATATATTTTTTACATATCTCATTTTTCTTACGCTTAAAAGTATCATAACAATTGACAACTTCAACTCTAGTAAATAAGGAGTCCCAATTTAGAAATTAATAATATTATAAACAAAAACTAGTAGACTCATTATCATGACAAAGTTATTCAAATCATGTAATTCAATATGAAGAATAAGTGGTACATGGTGCAGACCAGGGATAGATAGAGGGTCTAGGCATTCAAGCAAAGAAACAAATATACTTTAATTAATGAAAAGAAGATCTTATCTAGGTTACGTTAGGTTATACTGGCTGGCTGAAGCCACGCAGAGACCATTTTGGTCCATAGCGATACCAGATCAGAGTCACATTTAGTCCTCCAGTAAAGGGATAGATTCTAGCTTTTCAGGGCTGAGAGCACCCCAGTAGCAAGTCTAGTTTTCGAGAGAGCCGGACAGTAGCATAGAAGATGCTCCAGGGCTTCTCTTATACCCGGCTCATTACATTTCCACAAGGGTCGTTAAGGGTTAAATTTAGCTTGTAAGTGTGTGCTGAAACTAGGCAGTGCCCTGTTGTTTACGAACTAAAGTTCTGCAGTTCCTTCTAGCGAGCGATACAACCGATTTATTATACTTGTCTACACATGATCCTGGCAACTTTGCAATTGATTAAGCTTAGCCATCTGCCTTTTGCCTTTCTTAGCATGTGTTTCTCTAGTCGAGCTGACTTATTTGATCCCCTGTAAGTCTCGCTCCTTCTTTAGCTATTCCATCCACTGTTTCATTTCCTTCTATGCCATTATGCCCCAGGAACCCAATAAACACATATTCTGCGGTTACGAGTGAGCTTCTTAATTGCTTCCTTGTATTGGGTATTTGGTTTACGACTAGCAACTAGAGAAGTGGCGATAAGCCGTCCGCGTGCTTCCTCGATAAAATAGTCTCAATCCATTCTGCCACAATCCTTCTGCAGTTTAGGAGACTTGCAATCCAGTGATTTATGGCAGGATCCATTTCTACACTATTAAGGCTTTCTAAAATAGCTTTAGTTGATACATTGCTGAATGTTGAATATTCCTTATATTCCAAAGCTTTTTCAACATCAAATACCAGAGTATGTAGTGCAGTCTCCGTGGATCTGCCCTGCTTAGTATGTGAAATAAAAAAAAACTATTTTTTCAGCTAAATTAAAATTAATTAAAGCTGCATATTCACAGGCATCTCTGACCATTCAGCATTTAGTGATGCTGATACAAAAAGCGAAGCAAACTGCACTTGAACTATTCTTTTGAAATTTCATATTAATTGCCATCAATACAATAAATTAAAAAATACAAATTTAAATAAACGTAAAAGGGATGCAAAATATTTATAGCAGGATTTATTTGAAAAGCCAAAAGCCAAAAGCCAACTGGAAAGGTATTAAGAAAATAATTAATTTGTTTTTGCACAACATTCCTTATTTACTATATTTGTTTTCGGTTTAAAATCTCACTGACTCATGCAGAGCGAGCAAGGGAAGTGGAACGAGGAAAGCTGTCTGATTTATTAATAAAGAAATTCATATGAAATTTACGTTCATAATTACAGATTCGCTTTTGGTTGAGAAAATATTTGTTGCCGTGCATGTAAGTACATCCGTTTGAATGTATAAATGAATGCAAATAGCATTTACAGGCAGATGTGAATATGAACCAGAGGAAAGCAAATGAAATACTGGTAAAATAAATTGAAGTGATGCATAATGCATAGCTCTTTGCAGTTAACGAAGGTCATTAAGAATACATAGTCACATATTTGCGTTACATTTAAAAAAAAATCCTAAATATGCACATAGAAGCATGGTTGATTTTCTCCTTCCACCTTACTTCTTAATTATTTTGTTATTATTTGTATATATTATTATTTCTATATGTTATTTTGATATTCAAAGAAAAATGCAATTTTTTAATATAAAGGATCGGATGTTTATTTCATCATAAAGAGGAAGGTATGCCGTTAATAGTGGAAAATAACCGCAGGCAAATAACGAACATATTTTCAGAAGAACAACATTATTAATTAATCTAGAAAACCCATGTTTCTTACATGGTCAATTGTATGTTGCCTGTTCCAGTGTTGGAATACCATCAGATTTGTTTGTATATTCACCAGGTAATCAAATCCTGTTCATGAAATTTTCCATAACCAAATAAAATATTCCAAAGCAAAGTGGCTCCCTATGTCCTTGATAGCCTCACGAATTCCATCTTTGAGGTATTGAATCGACCCTGGGCTGTGGGCGTAGATCTGCTTTTTCACGTGGGCCCAAAGAATAAAGTCACAAGGTGTTAAGTCACAAGATCACGGTGGCCAATTGTGATTACCTCTTCGAGAGATAACACGGTCCAGAGACTTTCCCACGTAGTGCAGTCTTGTTGAAAGTAAACGTTGTCCAGATCAATACCATCCAATTCCGATCATAAAAAATCGTTAATCACCACTCGATAGCGCAATCCTATTCAAAATAACACCTGTTATTGGAAAACCCTTTTTAAATATTTGAGTGAAGTATGCATGAAAAGGAATTTTCGTAATCGCTTTCATCGTCATTGCTTTCATCGTCGTTAGAAGTTTTCCATTTCTTTCGATGGTTGATGTCAGATGTCAGATATATACAATAGATTTAGGTTTTTCAATGACAATGTCTTTGAGCGGAACGTAGCTGAAGAAATCAAGAGATAAATCCAAAGAAGTGCCATTTTTTGTTAATTTGAAGCCAGTAAACTTTATAATGCTCAACACGTGAACGTAAAATGGTTGTGCAAGCTTTTTTACTTATTTTCAACCAATTTTTGTCGTTTCAGATCTATAACAGTTGGCTTACTTTGCCCGGCGGGAATTGAGTCGTGAAAAGTTTTATATCGAATACATTTGGTTTTGTATTGCTCATATAAACACTTGAGCCTGTGATGTGTAGTTTTTTTTCAAAACACGCTTCATTATATCTATTTGAATATTTTGCGATGCCGTGTTATTCTTGAATTCATTGGATTTGTAGACAATTGGCGCAAGTCTTGGGTAAAACCCCCCGAATACTGCCGAAACTACTCAGCACTTTCCGCGTGCGGATTATAGTGAACAGTTGGCAATATATTTAGCCCTGTTGTTTGCACTCTAAGCCGCTGATATTATGCAAAATGGTTTTTGCGTTAAAACCTTCCGATTTACTCACACAAATGCCGAACAAAAATCCATTTACTATATCAAAATTTTCACTTTCTGCCTTTATTACATATTTGTTACTATTATTAAAATCGATGGGCGCTCCATCTTCAATTTCCCAAGAACTATCGATAGCTTTTTCAACCTATCTCTGAGATCTCTCTTAGTCTTTTTAGTGCTCTCTATGTATCAAACGTGCGGCTAAATGCATGCATTATTTGTTAATGACTACAAATCTTTATATTCCTTTTTACAGTTTTACGATATTTTTACATCTCTTGGCTCTTGATAATATTGCCATTTTATTGTTATTAATTGCTTTCTTTCTTTCTCCGTATTTTTTTGCCGATAATACACATGTGGATTTTCGAGATTTCTCAGTATGGGTTTCCATACTAAATTTTCACTATATTCAACAATTCATACATGCTCTGTTCTAACGCTCTATTTCTACACCGCGCCTTCTAAAATCCGAAATCTACACATTCAAAAGGCGGAAGCCTTATAAAATTCATTACCAAACAAAAAATACCATTAATACATTTATCAGGTTTTATTGTTTGATAGAAAAATATATAAATTTCTCTGTGACATGTCGTTTCTACGTCGTGTCGCCTTTGCATATTTTCGAGCGCTTAATATTTATTTTTTTATTTATTATAATTAATCACAATTTAAAAATTATAATTAAGGGGTTAGGAGTAGTCAGGATTTTCAAAAAAATTTGAATTTTTTACGTTTTCTTAAAGTACAATATCTTAAAAATACTCTGTGAAAATTTGAAGTGAATTCGGCAAATACTTTTCGAGTTATTCAACAGTTAAAAAAGGATTCTCGGGCGCTCCGGAGCTCGATAGCAAAACATTAAACGAGTTTTTCTCAAAACTATGTTTTTTGAACTGGACATCACTCGAACTTAAAAACCGCTTGGTAGATTTCAATAAAATTTATACTGCTTTTGAAAAACATAAAAAACTCGTGCCTGATCTAAGAATCTTTTTTTTCAAAAATTTCGATTTTTTTAAACAATTAACTGTCGGTTTTTTTCTTGAAAATCTGAAAATATTTCCTAAAGCCGCTTTGAAAAAAAGCTTCGATCAGGCACAATTTCTCTTGCCCTATTGATTTTAGATGAATATCCAAGGACTTGTGATGATCACCGCAAGGGAGTTTTGGAGAAACGGGCTCCACACAAATAGCTATAACTTTTATAATTATTAATTTTTTTTGTTTGAAATTTTGCTAAAGTCAAGTCGAAACATGATGTGTTAATGCCATGTTTTTATTTTTGTACAATAAAGCAACTGAAAAGCACAAAAAAAAAAATGATTAAAAACATCATTTTGTCGGGCCTCTGACTACCCTAACCCCTTAATGAAAGCACTAGCTCTCAGGGCTATCGGCTTTGTTACAAAATAACTTAAGATTAAATAAAATTGTGTTAACTCTATACACTCTATTTCAGAAAATTATATATTCATTTATGTTATTTATTCGTGGTTCTTTCAAAAAGTTTAAGGGATTTTGGCTATAGAAAAAATTATTTCTAGATTGAGTAAGGAGGGGACATTCTGCAAAGATATGAGTGATCGTAAGTGCGGCTGTACAGCGAAATCGACATGACGGTTGTTGCTCATTGCTTAGCAGATGTGCATGTATGCTGATAGAGTGCCCTAAGCGGAGTCTAGCGAAGCATTTGTTCATTGCAGCAGAGGTCAAAGGAGGAAATTTTACAGTCGAGCAGTTAGTGTTGATATTTTTATACGGATGAGTGTAGTTGAGTTAATGTGACATTGTTCTGTTGGTAGCGAAGCAGGTGGCGACTTTCTTCTACTTCGACTTTCGACTTTTCTACTGGAGAAAGGCATAAAAGTGTGAAGATTAGATTTCGCGGCTAATAAGAGCTTAATGATTTTCAATGATAAAATGGGCATTGATGAGTTACCAAACTTACAACTTTTTGAATGATAACTCTTTTCCACAGAGTCTGCCGAAGGCGACAGTAGCGCGTGCTCGAACACAGTTTTGTTGCTCGCATTCACCGATGAGTTTTTTTGAAATTCTATACACGCTAGTTCTCACCTGTGGACTTTGGTACTAGCTATGAACAAGCGAAAAGTATGATGCAGGGTACAAGATCTCTTTATACTTCAGCGCACATAGTTCTCTAAAATGCACCCTTTGATTACATGATAAATTGAAGATATGCGAATATTCTTCTAAAATCACTAGAAGCAAACTGACTCCGTACTGGTGAATTTTCCTACACGGTACATATATATGAGAGAACAAATACTTACTTGCGGCACCTACAACTATTGTTGTAAGCAAAAAGTTTGCAATGCATTCTCTACCGCTAGCACTTGCCTCTTTGCGGTTTAATGTTATGGCAAAATTATGCGATATGGCGAGACAGAATATTTGTTCTTACATATTTATAAGTGGTGCACACAAGTACTTAAACGAATGCGTATTATATGTAAGCTGCAGCACGAGTAGATAGTACAGGATACAGCAAAAAGGCAGCTTATGAATAAAATATTCGACAACGAAATTTTTGCCAGCGGATAAGGCAAGGGCACAAGTACATACACCATTGCCATGTATTGTTGTACTACTACTCGTACGTATAGGTACATATATCCCAACCAGTAATCGCAAAGTTGTTCGACATGGTTTTTATGGAAATCAGAAATCGCGCGCCAGCCGCATAGAAAGAAGAGTGTGCGGAGATGATTCTTGTTCGCAATGAAAATCTGAGTGGTTATGACTCTGTGTTAGCAGAGATAAAGCAGTTAATATTAAAATTAGAAAAAAAAACTCGAATGTAAATATGATTTTCGGGGGTGTTTAATTTCGTGGCTTCCCGTTGCCTTCTAAAGGGTTCAGAGTTTTCCTTCTTCTATGTACAGCTGCTCATTCTGAGTTAGACGTTGACGAAACAGAAGCTGACCAAACAGGCGCTGAGACTGAGTGGACTCTTTTTATCTCGATGACAAAAAGACTACAATCGAGTTGACATTTGCCTGTTTTGGTCCGCAGGTGGTATTTTATTTCCCACGTAGCCTACATATCTGTCGAGCATTCCCTTATCCGCCATCTTGGAACTCGTCGGACGGACCATAAAATTTATAAATAACTATTGATACTAAAAAAATTTAAGCGTTATTGACATCATTATAGACAACTTTCGATTTAAAGAACTCGGCTAATAAATTGACTACAACAACTGGTGAACTTGCAAATTTTTCTCTGAGATAAGCTCACATTGGGGCAAGAAAGCAGAATTTATTAAATTTAACGACGTGCCAGAACGGTTTGGGACTCAGTTTGATGTTCCATTCCACTCCACAAATATATAAGTACATAGTTTCTGTCAAGAAAACTTATTTAGGCAGTTGAAGTTTTTGAAAAACTGCGCAAATTTGTTGAAATACTCCATATACTGAAGTAATTGGGACCGCCATAAGTAAAGTTTTTTCAAAATAGTTCCACTGCAGCGGATCTGTACTCTCGGGTGAGAAAAGGCACATTTAGAGAATGAAAAAGCAGATTACGACTGTTGTAATGAGATCTATCGCTGGCTTTTCCCGATTCGATAGAAAAACAAATACTGAAGTCCGAGAGTTTTGCCAAATTAATGACGTAGTCCGATGGTCGAGAATACGAAGAAGAGGATAGAGAGGCCATTTTGTAGAATGTCCAGAGCAGAAAGACAAAAATGGCCTTAGACGGTAAAATAAACAACACCAGGTGCCAGTGCCGATCACCAAAAGATGAAATGAGTGTTGGACCTCAGAGTCAATTGAGAGCTTAGGGTATACAATATGTACCATACATAATGTAATTTGGTTATATATCTGATTACGTGTTGCAAAGGGGTCGAAGCCCTTATTAAAGGTGAAGAAGAAGAAGAAAAATATGTTAATTGAAATCCATCGAAAACTAAGCCATTTATTATTGTCATTATTATTGGGCTACTACCAAAAGATATTCATTATGCAAAGCCTGTCAATGGACCTTATAGTTTAATATCATTTACTAGGTTGTTCAATAAGTTTTGCGGTTCGATAACAAAAACACAATGGTTCGAAATTCGCTTTCTTCTTCGGTATAGTTTCCCTGAACACTGAATACACTGTCCAAACGAGATTCTAATTTATGTATTGCATCCGTGAAATGAGAATTTGAAAAGGTTGCAAAAATACGATTCCACAGCTGTTATGAACTCATCATTTGATGAAAAACGCCTTCCACGCATGATTGTTTTTAGGTCTGGAAACAGATGGAATTCGCTAGCAGTGAAATCTGTTAAAGAAGGTGGGTACTCCAACGATTCGAACTTAAATGTTTTTCTTTTGCAACCTGGTTATTTTTTCACGAGTTTTTTCCTTCAGTTGCTCTAAGATATTACGATAATATTCGGAACTTATTGTTTTAGCAGTTTGCAAGTATTCCACAAATATAATTCCTTTCGCATCCCAAAAAATTGATGCTAACCCCGTCTTGGCCGATTACTTGTCACGAACTCGTTTCGGAGCCGAAGAATCAAGGTTCACACCACATTTAGGCTAGTAGCAACGCTCTCTCTTATCAAACTGCAAAACTTAATGAAAAACCTCGTACGAATTCTAGCACATGCCGGGGTTCCAAAATTGATGTGGATGCATGGCCCTATCACCAATGTACGTCACCAAATAACATGCTCTTAATTTCCAGTATGCATTTCAGAATTTCGCCAGTGTTCAACGGATCTTTTCTTCTCTCACTTTCTGACACATTCGTTAATGTGGCCTTTTGTAAGTTCACAAACATGCCCATCCCCAATTAGAGACATGTTTACCCTAAATGATTAGCTAAATAATAAGCTATTTCATTCCGCTAATATCCGTCATCTCCAGAAACCCAGCCTAATAATACTACGCTGAAGTTCCCTAACATATTAAGAAGGTCCAGGTGGTCATTTACCATTTCTGATTACAGTCCTGTACCTGTCCTGCCATCTTATAGGTTCGGTCCATCAGTAAACCGTATCTGAGAACCAGATTTGAAGTTGTTAGAGCCATTTATTAAATGCCTGTCGAGCACCCTGGTTTACGTTGCATTAGTTGGCACCATACGATCCAATAAAACCTGCATTCCTTGCATTTGTATTTGCTAGTAAGTTGATGGGCTCAGAAAAGGAGATGGGGGACGAAATTTTTTGACGGGTTTATCGAACATATTGGTTATTGCAAACATCGAAAATCGCATGAATAACCCAGCCACTATTTCTCAATTCTCTAATCTTTTGGCACTGAATGTTTTGCGCGCTTTCCACCGAATCCATAAATAAATATCACGTCATATTTTATCATAAATTGTATTGTAATCAATTTTTTTTGTTGAAGGGTGAATTTCTTCGACATAAGTTCAAGCTAAGAACAAAGTAAAAAAACTTCTTTTTTCACAAACCAAAATATTTTCAGCGATTATTTTTGCTTCTGCAGGCTGATCAATGCACGCCAAATCCAAAGGCCAGACGTTTTCGACTTTGAATGTGAACTTAACGTACATATTTATATTGCAGCTAACGCCATAATCTTCCAGGTAAAAAAAAAAATAAATAATTGGTGCGTACACTTCTGTTAGGTGTTTGGCCGAGCTCCTCCTCCTATTTGTGGTGTGCGTCTTGATGTTGTTCCACAAATGGAGGGACCTACAGTTTCAAGCCGACTCCGATCGGCAGATTTTTTTATGAGGAGCTTTTTCATGGCAGAAATACACTCGGAGGCTTGCCATTGCCTGCCGAGGGGCGACCGCTATTAGAAAAATGTTTTTATTAATTTTGCTTTTACCGAGATTCGAACCAACGACCTCTCTGTGAATTCCGAATGGTAATCGCGCACCACCCCATTCGGCTACGGCGGCCAGGTAGCTTAATAAAATTAAATTATCTATCGCTTTATGGATATAACCTTTTAAAAATGATCTTCAAACAGGCCAAACCAAGGCACCCAACCGAAGATTTTAAAAAAGGTGTCTAACGGAGGGTTAACAGCGGAAGTTGTTATCACACTATTTATGTATATTTTGCATCAAGAGTTTACTTGAGGTCCCCCTCCTTCCGAATTTTGGTGATCATCTTGATATTGTTCTACAATTCGAAGGATTTACACTTTTGCGTCGCCTCCGAACGTCAGATGGGGCGCTAGGAGTAGCTATTCCAAGGTAGAGATACTGGCACGATACTACAGGCATTACCGAGTGCTAGTCACGCATCAACTAATTCGGCTACGGCGGCTGCCCTACTCATTCTACTCTATGTATGTCGTTAGTTTAGAAATTTTTTTCTAAAAATTTTTCCATTAATTTCCACTCTTCATGAAAAATTTTATTAATAGCTGCAGAATCAAATGTAGTTACTTTTGTCAAATCTGCTACTCGCACTTTGCACCATAGCAATTATTTTTCGTCCCCATTTCTCCAAACTTCTCGAAGAGTGAAGTCTTTCTCCTACTGGGGATACCCAATACTGGGTTTTTAATATTAATAACTATATGTGTATGTGTGCATATATTCACATACATACATATTTACATACTTCTTTGAAACGAATATGCTTGCAAGGTTGCTATGCAGATGCAATGCGCCACTTACGAAGACATTTTTCCGCTTACTCTTCCTTTATTCTTCAGAATATTGTCGTTTAGGGCGCTTTGCTGCCGCCAAAGTATGTTTGAATGAGTATACTTCGTTACTGTTTATCTATTTACTATTTCCAATAATCTCCTTTTTCCTTGATAGCTCCGGAAATTCGAAGTAATTGCATCTGACTTGAAAGCAGCATTACTTTATCATACAATATTTCAATTGCCGTTTATATTTAGTACAAAGGGTATGAATGGCCTGTAGACAAAGCGATGGCGAATACTAATCCTGGGCCATTAGAACAGATTCAACAGAATTGCTTTGGCGTGGGACTAAAATACTGAATCAAATATTCGAAACTAGTAAAGCGCTGGATATGTAATTCTAAACAAGCAACAGGACTTAAGTACAGAGTAATAATTTGCATTTAGGTTAAATGAAGCAGGTCGCTGGAGGGCCATGCTAGAGTATAATTGCGACTAACTCAGTTCACCTCGGGGAGAACTGAATACGTCATCCCAACGGTGACATTCAATAGGAATTTTGCCACTCTCTTTCCATTTTGGAGGGAATGGAGTAGGTACTTCTCACTAAACAACTTCGAGGCTACAGTCTATACAGATGGCTCTAAATTGGCTTAGTGTGTTGGAGCTGGTATATATTCTCATAGATTTCGAATTGGAAAATCTTTGCGTCTTCCCAATACTTGCAGTGTCTTACTGTAGGCTACTAATCGCAGATTTCTCTTTTACAAACATCGCTATTCTTTCGGATAACCAAATCCAGGCACTGGATTCGACTACAACAACCACTAAGTTGATGGAACAAAGTAGGAATAACCTTACCCCCTTGAGGACATCGGAACATAGAAGGAAATTAAGAAGCAGACGAACTGGCAAGATGGAGATCTGCCATGAATAAAACTCTTGCAGAATCGGTATTCACACCACTAAGTGCAATCAAGAATGAAATCTTCTCAAAATATCTACGAATCGCGGATTGTATAAATAGATGGAGAGATCAGACGGCATGCAAAGTTAGCCGAACGTTACGACCCATCTCCAACCGCAAACAAGTGTCAATACTGACAAATATGAAAGGAATAGATGCCTGCAGACTCAGGGCGGTAATAACTGGTCTGTGGCCTATTGGGCAACAAACAGCCAAAATGGGCATCCCTCCCAATACACATTATCACAGTTATAAACAACCAGAGAAAAAGGAAGGACAGAATTTTCCGTCTCCTCTATGAATTCCCTGCCTTATGGAAGAAGAGAATGTCAACCCTTAGCAAACCACTGTTCGAGAGTTTCGGATAACTTTTTGGCTTAAACGCCCAGTAACGTAAGGTTCACTCACTTAATAAGTATCAATGAATCAAAATCAAATCTTCGTAGACAGTGACTAAGAATTAACAGAAGGAGTTTTTCAGAACTTTTCACATCCGAATTGTAACACATATCGATTCGACCACTGAGTTATATTTATTTATTTTGTTTTTTTGCACTGTTGCTTATCATCTCCACAAGGGATTTGAGTAAGGAAGTAATCGAATTTCCTGTGCTTTCTTTCATGCCTTTCTTTCACTCTGGGGTGGGTCCCACCTGCCTTTTGTTGAACTACACCACCCTGCCTATCACTGGGCTACGCTACGCTTTTTTACCATTTTTATGTATTCTTTGGGTGCGTTGGACCTTATGTTACCTGCACACATCTTATGCCCACCAAGCCAAGTGGACATGGACCAGCTATGGTGAGCGAGACCATTCTGAAGGCATTTTTTTTTTTTTTTTTTTTGTGGGGACAACTAGCAAGTGCAGCACTCAGACATTAATTGAGTCCATTGTACTACACTTGGATTCCCTTTTCATTTTCTTTAAATCTACCCGATCTCCGAAGAAATCTGAGTAGATCTTTTGGTGCCAAGGAGCCAAGATGGTCGCTTCTTAACACATCAGTGCCAAAGAACTCAAACCTGATTCGGGCGAAGGCGGGGCAGACACACAGGAAGTGGTCCGCCGTCTCATCCTCCTCTTCACAAGCTGGGCAGAGTACACTGTCTGAGATGCCCAACCTTTCCATGTGCTTTGCCCACAGAAAGTGGCCCGTCATCAGTCCAACCAGCCGTCTGCACTCCCCTCTGCTTAATGACAGAAGGGTTTGCGATAGTCGATCGGACATGACAGGTAACATCAGTTTTGTCCATCTACAGCCTCTCTCAGCCTGCCAAGCTCGCTTGTGGGTAGTAGTCACCCATTTGCTAACCGTGGCCGTGATGGCCGCAGAGGGGAGTGGCAAAGCGGGCTCTGGGCCAAAGAAGTTGGCCTCAGTGCCCATCTTAGCTAAGGAGTCAGAGGTCTCGTTACCTGCGATACCCATGTGTCCCGGGACCCATGTTAGCATCAGGCTATTATGTTTACCGACATAGTTCAGCCTGGATTTACAGGACTTCACTCCCCCTGATGTGGTTTGAGGGCTGTCTAACGCCATAAGCGCTGCTTGGCTGTCGCTGCAGACACATATAGATCTGCCTCTCCATCGTTTTTCCACAACAAAGTTCATCGCTTCTTGAATTGCATACACCTCCGCTTGAAACACAGATGCATGCATTCCAAGAGCAAAGTACAGTTTTGTCCCGCTGGATTCCACGTAGACCCCAGAGCCGGAGCCATGCTCGGTCCTGGAGCCATCCGTAAAAATGCGAAAACAGTGTTTGCTGGGCTCATTTTCTGAGTCTCCCCACAACTGAGCCTCTGGGCTCCTCCGCCTTTGGTCTACTCCTGCCTGGATCTGTCTTGTCTGCTGGCTTGGTCTACCGATATTTGCCATTATTCTAGTCAAAGCTGCCGTTGTAGCCTCAGCTTTGCAGCTCGCGTTGTGATAACGAAAGATAAGTCGATGATGTACCAAGACGCCTAGGTAGGCGAAAAATAGGCGAGCTCAGTTCAGCTCTGTTTGCTTGTTCAACAAAGCAAATTTTTTCATTGGGTGGAACTGAAGAACAATTGATTAGTAAAGTCCTCCCTCGACGAACGAAACTAACAGTTTATAGGCCAACATCCGGTAAAGCTTCCTTTGCGGTATTTCAGAGAAAAATTTTGCGGAAGATTTTTGTACCATGACATGTTAACGACGACGAGTACCGTAGACGATCAAACGATAAACGGTTCGCGCTTTACGACGTCATAGATATAGTGCAGCGAATAAAGATCCAGCGACTTCGTTGGCTGGGTCATGTCGTCAGAATGGATACAAACGCTCCAGCTCTAAAGTAATTCGACGCAGCAATGGAACCAGCAGTGTCTGATAATGGTTTGGTAGATTTCTCCTTTCAATTGTCTTGTCGCACAGCATATCGGAGGCTGATCTCCAGCTTTGCCGTCCACATTAAATTGGGTGAGCAATTTCTCGTTCGAGGGTGCTATCTTCGCTGACATGCAAGCCCATGTATTTGAAGCTATCAACGATTTTGAGAAAGGCGTTGTATACTGTAAGAGTTAGACTCTCACAACTCACTATGGCAAAATGAAACTCGGCTGATTCGGTCTTTGTGCAGCTTATTCGTAGCCCATTCGATTCAGGGACGGTAGCCTACTGGTTCAGATATTTTCGGAGGATATCTTTGTCGCGTACAAGAAGGGCTACATCGTCAGTATACAGCAGTGTCCAAGGGAGGTTGCCTTGAGTTTCACGCTTAAAAAAGTCCATAATCAGATTGAAGAGAAGAGGATGTGAAGCTGAACCGTGATGTACACCCACATTAACGTGGAAGCTTTGGGTCAGCCGGCTACAGCTCTCTCGTACAATCTTTTCATTTATCAATCCAACCATCACATAAACGTTTGCTGCTAATAATCTACTAGTGTGACCCGTTACGTGAGCTTAAAATTGGCCAAAACCGAGTATTAGAATTATGCTGTCTGGGCTGCAGTCATTTTTCTTACAGGGCGTTATGTTTCTATCGTTACCACCCCCATTGCCAAAATCTATACATTTTTGCACAACTCCATCAATGCAAAGAAAGCTGGAAAAAAGCACTAACTTCCTGTAAGACGTGCGTATCTCCTTTCTTTTGGAATATGCAAATGGTTATTGTATATCGATGGCATAAGCAAAAGTCTCGTGTTACGCGTTGTAAAGTTGTTCACGTTGATGCTGCTACTAATACATATATAGGTACATGCAAGTATGTACTTATATCATATAAAAATTTTCCAGTTTAAAGACAACGGGTGAAGTTCAGTAAATTCCTTATTAAAGTAACACATTTTGTGATTCGTAAAAGCTTTGATTTTATATTATTTTATTTTATTTGCTTGCGCAAATTCGCTGATAATAAAATCCATGCACAACACTTAATTCAATCACGACTTTTTGTGGATATTGTTCATTTGCAAAACTGTCACCGCATTGTGGCCTGAAAGCAATTAACGGCGCTGTCAAACTAATGAGCGTAAATTACTCGCCAGGCATAATAATTCCGATTACAACTTCGGCGTCAGTAAATGGCAGTTAAGCTCACAAATAAAAAATGCGCAGATTTCACTTAAATATGTAAATACCTACGTACTTTGCATGTATGTGTGCAGACACAGGTGTTTGCGTACTCGCCGATGTCACCAACTAACACATGCCACGTGACTTCCGTGGAAAAGTTTCAAAGTTTCAAAGTTTCTTGCGAGACACAAAGGTATTAGCAAAAGTTATTAATTCGCAACTGGTAGGTGTTTTTGCTGCCGCATAATGACTACGAATCTATCGGAGCAAAGTGCAACTGTGGGAAAATATATAGAGAGGGGAACTTGTATCAAAAACTAAGAAGGTTTCCGTGATGTAGGGCGCAAGTTATGTGCATATGGAGATGAAATGAGGAGTTATTTTGATGTGTAAAGGGTCCTTCAAAATATGCGCCTAGATGTTGTTTTAAAAAAAGGTATGTAAGAATTTAGATTTTTTCAGATCCCACTGCCCAGGTTTCACGCCTCTTAACAAATATATGTGAAAAATTACGTCATTTAAATCTCCTCTAGGAGCACGTCTACAAGCTATCATACGAGAATTACAGTTTTCAAGAACTCACCCACACATTGTTGCATTGAGTTCAGTCTTCCCGATCTGAAGGCTGTGATTCAGCTCTGGAATTGTTGTTGGCCTATTCACATAGACTCTACTATTCAAAAAAACCGAGTCTGGCCTTCCTATCATTTTCCTATACTCGATAGAACCAGTTTCTTCAAACTTTTTTAACTAACCTTTTGAATTGTCGACTCTCTTCTTCTTCTCCATTGTTTCTTTGGACACACCAAGTGAAGCCAAGTCCTTCTCCACCTGATCTTTCCAACACAGAGGAGGCCTTCCTCACTCATCTTTTGGCTCTAGAGCTCTTTGTGAGCTTTGGCCTGCTGCACGTGGGACCTCCATACGTCTCGAACGCTTGCGACTCTTTTCCAGTTCGTTATCCTAAGTTTCTTGATGTCGTTCTCTAGTTCGTCGGTCCATCTTGTTCTCGGTCTACCTCTTGCTCTAGTGTTGAACGCTCTGGCTTCTACGATTTTCTTCTGCGCCCTCGTACCATCCATTCTTGTAATGTGACCCAGCCATCTTAGCCGCTGCGCTTTGATGATAACATTTTCGCCCTTTATCAGTTGATCGAGCTCGTCGTTCCATCTTATCCGCCACTCGCCGTGATCCTTGATTGGTCCGAAAATTCTTCTGAGTACTTTTCGCTCGAAGGCTTGCAGTTTTGTTTTATCTGCTTCAATTAGCGTCCACGATTCAGCTGCATAGCATAATGGTTTTATACAGAGTCAATTTGCATTGTCTGTTTAGTAGTTTTGATTTGAAGAGTTTTGTTAACGACGCATACGATCTGTTCGCTGCTAAAATTCTCTCATCGATGGTAAGGCTCATTGAATTGTCTCTACTCAGTTTGAAGCCTAAATAGGTAAGAGATTCAACGATCCTCACTCCAATGATTATTTTCTCCACAAAATTCACGAATTTTTCGATATGTTGTTCTTAGAGATCGACCATTTTCGTAATAAGTTTCAATAATTTCAACCCGTTGTTTTAACGTGTTAAATGGTGCATCTGCCTACTTGACAAATATTAAAGGTGACATAAAGAAGTACCGTCTAGAAATTATTCACTACTGATATCTACGAGTAGGCGTCTCTTTGGAAATGCCATTTATTTCTATTGAGAATTGAGGAACCATTACCATTGTATTTTCTTAAGTAAATGTGAACTTGGGCTACCATATTTCAATTCGAAATAGCGCATTTTGCCATTTACTCATAATCTTACCACGACCTAGGTCACCAAACGTATTCGACATCGAATTTTTAGGCTGTGTACCTAAAAAGTTTAGTGTAGCAAAGAAAAAATAATACGGCAAGATTACCAACCTCTCCGTTCTGAGCAGTACACAGATTTACAAACAATATGGTAAATACCGAGTGATGTTCAAATTACTCCAACGTGGTGTAAAATATATCGTGTGATAATCCTGAATGTTGGTTAGGCGAAGACAATCAGGTGCGTATTCTCTAGATTCCAGAACATAAGGGAATTATTCAGAATAAAATGGCAGAGAAATTAATCAGGAAAGGGACGGCCTCCCCATTTATCGGGAGATATTTTGTTGTCCAGAAAAGGACAAATTCTCGTCTCTTATTTAAACAGTAAAGGGAAAACAGACAGAAATTACATACATGGACGTAAGCTGTGAATGTTCCTACACATTCTCACAGGTCAATGCAGATTGCGAAGCCATCTGTGCAGACTTAGGATATGGTCCACAAACTCTTGTCGGTACAATTTCCGGAAACTTCGACACACTTTCTTCTGTGGTGCTATAGCGAGAAGAAGGTTGAGGCACATGCGCTCAATCCAACCCATGCCTATCTTAGATTTATTAAGAAAGCTGGATTTGGATGAGCTACTGTGATGATTAGAAAGCACAAAAGACCATTTAAAAATACTTGTTTTTATTCATTCATTCACAATACATATTGATGTGCTTTTTTCGAGATAAGTGGTTGTAAAATAAATAAATAAATATTTAACCTTCGGAACTAATCGCGGGATCGTAAAAATCTAAAAATATTACATATTTTCGTGCAACGTAAATTAAAATCTGTATTTGTAGTGGGTCAGGTTACGTGTACCTTACACAAAATTTATAGCTTATTGGCTTTGTGGAACATTTTCTTTTAAGTGGGTGAAGTCGAGTGTCGTCAACTGCATCGAATAGTGTAGCCACTAAAATTCCTCTTTCCCTTTTGAGGATACTCCCTTCTCATAACTACTTTTTGCATTACTTCTGCCCATTTCCTCTTCCATTAAATAGACCGATATTATTCATCCACGTCTGGATCCACCATATTTGTACCCAGCTTCATGTTATAGGCTGGTCTTCTGATGGCTCTGTGCCATCATACTAGTTGTATATGGGGCATGCTCTCAGGTTCCTCTGACAAGGGCGTATAGAGTTCTTTAAATTACCTTATTTTTGCCGTCACTACAGTGGCTTAATCTAAAGAATTTATATTTTTGTACACAATATTTTTAGGGAATATCCTTACGTTTGAGAATTGGTGAGACTTCGAACGCTGGTGCAATTTTCATTGCGTTTACTGTATGAACCCGACAGAATTTGAGCAATGAATTGCACTTTATTGACTTTGAGGGCTTTTTGGCATATACCTGTGACTTTAATATATGTAGGTAGATACCTGAAATGGTTGAAGTACCAGACTGGCACTCCCAAGTAGCACTAGAGAGCCGCTTTGATGCCTCTAACAGGCTGATATCTATAGCCAGCCAAAGCTGTTGATTTAATCGAGAAGGTTGATGGGATTTAGGTTGGTGCAGTACCCCAAGCTGCCGAAGAAAGCAGCCCCTACCCTGACATTTACAGAAAAAGTGCCCAACAGTCTCCTTCTGTGAAAGGTCCTCACAGCTTCTCAATTTAAACGGAAAGCCTTTTCCGCGTGTGTGCCGAATGTTAAATGGACAATAAATACCACTACCAGTTTAGAAGTTCAATGTCGTGAAGTCTCCAGGGCTTTCTGCGTCCTACGTCCATTATGCAGGGTTTTCGAAATAGCACAAGAAGAATTGAAGCTCCATCTCTTCTGTGGCTTTTTGAGAAATAAGTTGTGCAATTACCCTGTAACAACAGTCAGCGGAATGTCGATGATCAAGTAGGAGGCCTCTGAGACCAATTCAGTTCCCTTTATGGGAAGTTCATTAGCAATTTCAGATGCCCTCTATGTGCCTATGTCCTGGATTCCAAATCAGATAAATGCTACTTGCACACCCAAGAGATTGGGCTTTCTTCTTACTGGAATTGACTAATTTGGATCTGCATTAATGATCGCGACTTGATTATAGGAAACAATTGTATGTAATATCTCCCTCGCTCCCATTTTCCCTAAAAATTTTGCATGCCTGCAGAATCGCCACGACATCTGCCTGAAGAACGTATTCGGCAAATTTAAGGGAATAGATAAATTCGCTAATTAAGAGAAAACCCCTGCTTTGAATTTCGATTCCATCTTGGCGCCAGCAGTTTCATTCATTTAGTTCCATTTAATTTTGAGTCAGCAGTTGAATAATTAAAAAAAAATTTTGACAGATACCGCTGGAACAATCATATAAAATATAATGATTTCTTTTTCGGATTATGATCTGGTTCCAAAATTAGTAGTTTTTTCAACATTTTTCATTGATTCATTTCCATTACTTTTTCATTTTTCTCATCCAACTTGCCCATTCTAATGTAATTTCCTTCAGTTTAACTGTGTGGTCTATTTTAAGGAGAAAAACATTCGCTTAATACATTTCTTAAGTAACAGCCGTTTGTTTTACGTTTTGCTTTGTTGTATCCGCTTGCCAAATATGGAATATTCCCATCAATGCTAAACACCTTGACGCACACAACAGCATACTTTCGCAGGTGCTACGAAAAATCGCGTTTACCATCGGAATGTCTCGAAGTGTCAGAACAAACGCGTTGCTGTTCCAATTTGTAGTGCAGTCATCGCCGGTAAGCGAAACTTTTATAAAAGCCAACATAAATTACTTCTTTTATGCTTTTGACTGCCTTAGGGGCTAAGCTAATAAGCAACATTGGATAATTTGCTTCTCTCATCAAAAGATTTTTTGCAATTCATGCATGCAGAGACTAGCACATATACATTCACACATACATGCGTACATAGAAGTATACACAAAAACATGGTTGGTTACTTTTTGCTTGGATGTGTTTCTCGAATAAGACGCGTTCGCGGTTTCTGAAGAATATGATGCAAATTGCTTTTGAAAGCTACCAAAATTGCGGAAGTGGAACAACAAATTTAATAAAGCGACAGAAGAAAGCTGTAAAAGGTTTCAAAAGTACTTATATTTTACTGCTGAAGTAGGAAGCTTAAACTTTGGGACAAATCAATTGAAAATCTTCTGTCAAAAGTCGCTTAGAAACTTATCTAACTACGCAATCCTTTTCTTCTTTGCAACTCCGTTCTTTCGCTAATTTTGCGCGCCAATTTCGATATCAATCCATGAAGTGCGCGCGATGCAAAAATACAAATCGAGCATTCGATTGCGCCATTCGGCTGGCTAAGCTTCTTGAATTTGCAAACATCAGCATTTGGGTCAGCAAAAAAAATTGCAAAGCTGTCAATTTTTAAATTGGAAAAGTTTTCCCCCACATTACTCCCTAGACAGTTTGTCACTTTAATTCTTGCAATAACTGTGATTATCAGAAATAATAAAGATTTCAAAGCAAAAGCGCAAATATTTTCAAGCGAAGCGTACTTGCCTACACTTGTATGAATATCTCCAGTAGCATTTGAATAAAAAAACAGTACACAGTACGTGCATACAGTGGCTCTCATAAGTATGCTGCACGTGAACACGTTTAAGTAAATTTTTAAATTTGTGTGATTTTTTTTTATTTACTTACAAAATTATTTCACAAGTGATTAAAACTAAAGGTTATATATTATATATATCTATAATTGACTTTTTGGGTGTTTGGTCGAGCTCCTCCTCCTATTTGTGGTGTGCGTCTTGATGTTGTTCCACAAATGGAGCGACTTACAGTTTCAAGCCGACTCCGAACGGCAGATATTTTTTATGAGGAGCTTTTTCATGGCAGAAATTCATTCGGAGGTTTGCCATTGCCTGCCGAGGGGCGACCGCTATTAGAAAAAACTTGTTTCTTAATTTTGGTGTGTCGTCAAGATTCGATCCTACGTTCTCCCTGAATTCCGAATGGTAGTCTTGCACCAACCGATGGTAGAATTCGGATTTAAATTTAAACTTTTTCCCCAACCGTTGAGCGTATGAGCGGGGGTAGACTGTGTTAGCTTCGTTATTCGTACGGGTTATTTGGTCGCGATGTGGACGGGTGAACAACATGCTTTCGCAATCGAAGGCACAGATTATATTAATTTTCGAAGAAATTTGGAAAGCATATTGTCCCAATTACTAAATATCCTAAGATAACCTGAAGGTCAGTTTTAATGAAACTTTGTGTTATCGCACTTTATTCTCGAGGTAGGCCCAAGTTTTTTTTATATATCTCATAATAGCACTCTGGAGGGGTGTTTGCAAATTCTTTATGTTGAAAAGCATGCAAATTTTAAAATCATAAACCCTTTGTTGGGGACCGTTATCGTGTTGAAGAAAAAACTCGTTCCTTGACGTACCTATTTTTATTCAGCGGACACTGATTTTTTCCCGATAAAAGGTCAAATAAAGGTGCTTATTTATCGTATCATCTATGAAAATTATAAGGTTGGGGAATAAGTTCGCAGTGTTTTTACCGAAGACTTTTATTTATAAAAAAAAACAATAATTACATCAATAAGTTAATCAACTATATGTTCGCCCTTGCTCTTTATAACCTCTTCCCACCTCTCCACCAATTTGTTGATGCCGTTACGCCAAAAATAGCCTCGTCTTTTGAGCCAGTTTTTAATAACTTCTTTGTTATCCAAGGTCACGCCCTTCATATGGTTTGACAAGGAGCGGAAAAGATGGTAATCGGTGGGTGCAAGGTTTGGAGAATACGGAGGATGCTTTAGGACCTCTTATTCGAGCTCTCGGAGTGCGGCTTTGACGACTTAGGCCTGGCGTTGTCATGACCATGTCGATCAGGTCTTTCAGTCAAGTCATGCGGTGTAGCTGGGTAATGTGGAACTCCTGTTGACCGTGACATTCTTTCAGTGCACCATGCCCTCCCACTCCCACCAAACACATACCATAATTTTCTTTGGACGAAGATTCGACTTGACTCTCTGCTTTGGCTTATCTCCTGGAGCCACCAACTCTTTGCTTAATATTGATGTATAGGTAGCATTCCTCATCTCCTGTAACGATTGGGTACAAAAAGCACTGTTTATGACCGCGTGATGCTCGATGTCGGGCGAGATGCTGAGAAGCAATTTGAAGGCGACTTTCTTTGTTTCTTTTGCTGAGCTCGTGAGTCACCCAGGCTCTCAATTTTTCGGCATATCCCATTGAATAAAGGTTATTAGAATAGTTAATTTTTTGCGCCACTAAACGACTGGCGTTCTCCTTCAAAAGTGATTTGAGACGTTCCTCATCGAAATCAGAAGGTCTTGCGCTGCGAGACGTGTCCTCCACGTCAAAGTCGCCACTTTTGAACTTTGCAAACCATTTCCGTGCTGTAGAGTCGCCGATGACACGTTCTTCATACACGTCGCAAATGTCCCGGGCTGCTTGGCAGCTTTTTAACCTCGGTGAAAAGCAAAGAAGAGCAGGTGTCGAAAATGTTGATTTTTGCCTCCTGGATACTCCATTTCTAAGCCTCAAAACTAAGAAAAAATTTAATAACTCAAAAATATAATTAACACAATTTTGTAGAGCAGAAAAAGTTCTATGGAATGAATACTTACACTTTGCCAAACAGCAAACAAATCATTGTAAAGAGTGAAATGAAATGTTGAGTTTTAAGAAAAATAGGAAAAATACTTTTGACAGACCACAAAGTCTCATTCCGCGCTAGTTTTTGGTTATAATTACTTAACAGGTCAATATTTTTGTTTGCCGACTACGAAATTTCTTTTTAGCAAATGCGCAAAATCATTATTATCATCATCATGCTTTAATCTCTGTTGCGGAGCATAGGGCGAATTCCCGGTTGTATTTTTCACTTCCTGCCAAGTCACTGTTTTGCATTTTTGTATTTCTCTTCGATGCAGCGTCGCCAAGAGACCCTAGGTCTGCCTCTTCTGCGCTGTCTTTTGGGGGTTCCAGGCCAGCTCTTGACTGCTGATTTGAGTGTCTGCTTTCCGTAGAGTATGGCCAAGCCATCTTCATTTACGTTCTCTCAACTTCAGTTGCCATTGGTTTTTGATGGTATCGTCGAGGCAATTTGGTGTTAGATATCCAGTTGACCATCCACCAGACACGTCCACGAATGCGTCTCACGCAGCGGTTCACGAACACTTGACACTTCTGTTTCACAGGCGTAGAGCAGAACTGATTCAACATTTTTGTTGCAATGTTTATTTGCTTGGAATGCCACGCCGGACGAAGATTTGCAAATGCACCTCTTGATTTTTGCAATCTTGTAGATACATCATTTTTGCATCCACTTGACGCAGTGAATTGGCTTCCAAGGTATTGGCACACGTTTACATTTTCAATATTTTCCGCTCCGATATTGTAGACTGCATAATTTGTGTGTACTGCCAAATGTTTGGTTCTCTGTGCATTGATTTTAAGTTCAGCAGCACAAGAGTGTTTTACGAGATCATTTAACTTACTTTGCAAATCCGATTTGAGTTGAGAGCATAGCACGATGTCATCAGCAAAATCTACGTCTTCGAGATGTTTCATTGAAATCGGTTGCCATAGCATTCCTCTTTTTCCTGCATTGTCGATTGATGTAGTTAGTATCTCGTCAATGAAAACAAGGAAAAGAGCGGCGATAGAATGCAGCCCTGTCTCGCACCAGCGTCGGTTTGGGTGGCATCCGATAAGATTCTATCATGCGAGATTCGGCCCTCATAGGCTTCGTATTGGGCCTTTATTAAGGCGACAATATTATCAGGAACTCCTTTTCGTTGTAAGGCACACCAGATGTATTCGTGTTTAAGTCAGTCAAAAGCTTTTTCATAATCATCGAATGCAAATGCGCAACGCACTTAAAAAATAAATTCAGCTGCTTAATACACACGAAATTTTAAAATTTGTGCAAGCAAGGAACTAAGCCAAATACTTCTGTGAGCCACTGTACTTTATTTACTCATATATATAAGTAATATGAAAGTGCCTCAATCAAGATCACATGGGTAGCAGAATAGCAGATTGAGTTCAGCCCGTTTTGGAAGGAGCTGGTTTGCATCTGCGTTGGCTTTGCTTGAAATTGAGCTGATAGTATCATACAATTTGAAAAGCTGCACAGATTCCAGTTGCAGATATTTGCAGTGCAGAATTTGCGCTGTTACATACATTTGCACGTTCACCAACACATGCTCATACTGCCAAAATAGTTGAATTGTTTATATCAAGTTCTCAATACTTTGTTATTATTCGACTATTCTTTGAATTTAGCTACAGATTGCGCAGAACAAAATGAAATACCTTGAAGCTGAGGAATTTGTTTGCACAATTGCATACTCAGGTATGGCGTGTTAGATGTAGATGCAGCGAATAAAACTGAAGTTGGCAAAGAAATAAGGGGGAAAAATGCAATTGTTGTTCGAATCTTTCTAGCTGAGTGCTTAAGCAAGTGGAGTTATTTTGAAACTTTATTATACAAAAATATTGGTGAAAATTTTGGCTACACCATTTAATAAAAAATGGCTATACCATACCATTCAATAAAATTAGAACAAGCCTCTGATTTGTAGAAATGGATATTTGATTCATTTTTGAACTCAAAAATTTCCACTTAGGAAACACCTACTTCGTATCGTTAAAAAGAAAAAGTTTATATGGAAATTAGTCTGAAAATCATTTTAAGAACTATTTGGCACTTTTAGGTCCCTAGTGCCTCAGGGGCTTAGAATTTGCCTGCGGTAACGGATGTGTGTCATAGCAACCGACTTAAGGGGGGAGCCTGGTTTATGAGGTCTAAAAATTACATCCCTTTGCGATTTTTTTTTAAGGAAAAAATTAATTTATCACTTCAAAGTTTTTTCTATCTTTTAATGAACATTTAAAAAGTATAAAAAATTTTTGTACTGGTTAAAATAAGTTGAAAAAAAATTTATCATAGAAATTAGTAGAGTGCTGCAACGCTGGAGTTTCCAACTGGCGTACAAGATACAGCTCGTAATTATTATCTAAAGCAAAAAATTCAAAGGATTTCTAATTATTATAATTTTTTATTCTAGATAAACTAAGAAAACTGAGAGAAATTCTAAAATTTCACCTTTTTGGTGGTTTTAAAGAAAAAAAAAAAATGCATTTCTATAAAAAAAAATTCACTTCAACTTGGTATAAAAATTTTTTTAATCTAATTTGTTAGTTCAAATAGAAAAGAATTTAATACTGAAGAGAACAAGCTATGATTCATTTCAAAAGGTTCATTAGTTTTTTTTCATTCATGTACGCCAATTCAAAGAAATCATAAAAATGAAAAGTCGAGAAAAGAACATAAAGTTTGTACTATAGCTGTCCGGTCACAGGGTAACTACCTAACGCTCGCCTACCTTTGGCTTTGTATCTACGGAAATATTGAGAATAAGGCTCTGTAACTTTGTGTGAATATTCTGAAATATATTAGGAATCCCTTAAAACGAAAATAAAAATTGATTTTTTTGACCTTATAAACCAAGCTCCCCCTTAAATCCACATCATCTCAGCTTGCTAGTTCTGAGCATTAAATCAACGCTAAAAAGCTGAGCGAGACCGGTACAGAAGCAGCTTGGAGATGATGGGAACGCTGTAGCCTCTGGCGCGGAAATTTATCGAGGAAGGTGGGTTGAGGGAAAGACTCTGAATTCATGAAGAAGGTATATAGATCTGCAAATATCCTCGTAATAATAGATACAGTCTGTGTCAGTAAAAAGGAAAGTATGTACAAAACTACGAGTCGCAATTACTCAATAAACCGTGTAGTCTTCATCGTTGTCGAGTATAGCCTGGCATCTTCTTCATGCTTTGAAACAGCTCTTCTGCGTAGCTCGTCGATAAACAGGACTAGATTTTGCAAACTTGATGAACGATTTGCTTTAAATCATGGACTGGTCTTCCGACAAGATGCGCTTTCATAATTACCCACACATTTTCAATGGGGTTGGCGTCTGGGGACTGGGAAGGCCAGCCCATTGCTATAACGCATTTTTTTCTGTTTTGTTGTTCCTCAATGTGTTTCTCTGAGAGCAATGGTTTTGATTATGTGGGGCGGTAGGATGTGTTCGCCGCCTACAGTCGATGTTCGATGGTGTTGATTCTCATACCTATTCCCTGTTTAGCAATAACTGATCGTGCTTGGGAAGTTGGACGATAAGTTTATCCTGCTTTTTGTCGTCACTCGCTTCAGGCCGCGCTCGGAAAAGCGATCAACATTTTTGTCCACCTTATACCGCTGATTCCACATTACAACACATTTTTTTGATTTTTATATCCCTTTTGCAGCCGCGGCGTAAGATAATTTCGGCCCTTTCGAATGCGTGCATAAAAATACCGCCTCAAAACGCTTCGCGTACTTCTCACTTATTTTATTTTTTTTGCGTTTACAGGAAAGTTTCGAATGACACTAACCTCAATTAGCACTGGCGTCGTAGCCCTTGAGTAGGACTACTATGCACCAAAAAGCAGAACGAGATATATCAGGGGATGAAGTCAGGTGATGAGGTCCATTTTCGGCTTCATGGCTACATCAGTAAGCGAAATTGCCGCACTTAGGATAAAGAGCAATCCGAAGCCATTGAAGAATAGCCACCACATCCATTGAAAGCAACCGTTTGGTGCGGCCTATGGGTTAAAGGAATCATCGGCCCATATTTCTTCATAGAGAAAGTTATCGCGCCATGATAAACGACTTTTCGGTACCAGAAATTGAAGCCCGTGATCTCCACAATATTCGGTTTCAACAAGATTGCGCTACTTACCATACAGCCCGTGAAATAATGGATTTACTCTATCGTCGTTTCGGTTAGCAATTTGTCTCTCGTCTCGGACCAGTGGATTGGCCATCAAGATCATGTGATATCACACCTTTGGAATTTCATTTATGGGGGTATGTAAAGTTTAAATGCTTTGTAGATAAACCAGCTTCGATTTAGGCATTGAAAGCCAACATTACTAAAGTTACTGAGGAGATACCGACCGAAGTCTTCCAGCGAGTCATTGGTGTTTATGGGTGGCCAAATTACGATGCAGTTGCCGTCAATATTTGAAAGGAATTATTTGTAAAAACTAAATCTCATGAATGGCTTTACACACAAATAATAAAGATTGCCAATAAATATAAAATTTCGTTGTTTTATTTCATTGATCACTCTGTAGAAGGTGAAACCAGAGAAAAATGAAGCCATGCATTCTCGTTTTATTTAAATGCTTATTGAAAATCCTTCAGTGTTCTCAGTTTTAAACCCATGAGGCAGAATAGCTCCCATGAGCTGTTTCCACATTTATTAAAAAAAAAAATCGTTTTTAATTAAAGATTATAATTTTTACTATAAAACATTTGAATCGAAGCAACGCGCGTGGCTATGAAAAATATGGTATGTGTGTATGTGTGTAGGTATGTACAAAAGTTCAAAGTACTTACATAATGAACCGCTAAAGGTTAGGGACGTAGTGCAAAGTCCAATGACTGCAGCTGGCAATTCAATTAGAGCGTGTAATTTGACTGCCAACGCATTTGCCGGAAAAGCGCGAAGCAAATTCAAGCACAAATATTTTGTGTAAATGTGAACACAGATTGGGAGGTATGCGCTTATTCAGTGCAAAGGGCAAAAGTGCAGCTGTTGATTTTGTTGATGGCACTGCTGGTGGTAAGCTGACATTTTTTGCCTTTGGCACTTTACTCGTTTCATTGCTCTTAATCGCTTATTTCGTTTCGTTAAATTTGATTTGCTTTACTTTTCTATTTGTGTAGCGCATTTTCGGCGAAATTTCCAGTCAACGATTAAACGGAAATTTATATTTGCCATGACGGCAATAGCAAATTTGGTAGTAAATTATGTCATCTACTTGAATTCAATTAGGAGCGTATAAGTTCCTCTCGGGAGCTGCATACAACAGTTGAATTGAGCAACTGCAGCTGGAAACGGAAAATGCACACATTTGCGAAAGTTCGCGTAATTGGTATTGGTATGGAAGAAAATAATAACTGACTATTTGTAATTTATTCTGATATGCAAACGCTTTCCAAATATTTGATATATTTCTATAACTTTAGTCCCACATCCCATCAAGGGAGGGTGAATTGGGTGCAATACTTGGAGACAGTGCTTGGTTAACTTGTTCACGGATAACTCGAAGTTGGATGGAAGGGTTAGCGGAGTAGTATTCTGCGAAGAGCTCCCCATCACGCCAAATTCAGATTACCGGATCACTGCAGTGCGTTCCAAGCAGAGGTAGCCGCAATCAAAGAAGCAGCTGATTGGCCACTCACTTGCGTAATAACAGTCAGGAAAGTAAATATTTACTACGTTAGCTAAGCGGCAATTCGGACCCTCGGCTCAATGACGCTGCATTCGAAACGAATTCTTTGATATAAGGCTCATCTGGGTACCTGGTTATAGCGACATTGCGAGAAACTGTGAGGCGAAAGAGCTGGCCAGATAAGGGACATGTGAGGTGATTTCTCCACAAAGGGAGAGTATGGGGATCCCCGACTGCCCGCGGTATGCTCCTGAAAAGATGGGCTTTGCGCCAACTCAGCGATCGCAGGGCACGTACACAAACTTGTAAGGTAGCGAAATCCTTCTGGCCACATGTGTATCAGAGGCGTTCGAAGGATCTTCCGAAGGTGACAAAATCTCAGCTTTCAAATTTGGTGGGTGTCCTCACATCACTATCTGCGATGTATGCATGTCGTGAGACTTGGAATTACCTCGAATCTTTTTTGCGTCAGCTGTATGTAGAATGAGGTGCAATTATCTCAGCACCTTCTGCTTAGCTGCCCTGTTCTCGCGGGACCATGATTTAAGCATTTTCGTCTCACTTCTTTTCTACGCCTGCTGAAATAGCAAATACATTGATATAAAAAATCTGATCGGTTTCATCAGCAACATAAAGCAGTTATCACAACCGCAACTCATTCATCGTTCGTAATCCACAAATACTCAAGCAGCTCTCCTTCCCCCCACCCGCTTCTCTTTCTCTTTTCATCCTAATGGTTTCCCTCAGCTTAGGGAGCTTCACAGGGCAAGGTAAACTGGTATCCCAAACGATGAACTTGATTTCTTCGTCCAATAGAGCTTACTCTCTGGCCAACCCTTATAACCTAACATAACCTATCCCGAACAGCATACATGAGCTACATACACCGGCTCTTCTGAACAATTTCGACAGATTTTTTGCGGTATACAAATTTCATAGGTCCATATTCAACATTTATAAGCATTTAGTAGATATTCTTGGATGAATAAGCTGCTATTTATTAGTAATTCTTATCACCCTTTGTAAATCCTCTAAACATTAGCAGCGCTGCAGACCCCCTAATCAGCGTGAATGATAGACTACAAGGTGCTAAGAGAAGTTGTTTTGCTCACCTGAAACTTCTCAAAAATAAATTACTATCTAGGACGTGTAAGCTACAAATCTACAGGATGCTAGTAAGACTAATAACAAAATATGGCTGCGAAGCCTTACCTTCTCTACTTTGAACATAAAATCCTAAGAATGGTATTTGGACTAGTGAGGGAAGCTTGTGGATCTTACTTAATCAGATACAATGATGAGATCAAACTGCTGATATCAGGCCAAAGCACTGTGCATTTCACCTAAAGCTCAGCATTTCACCAAAAGGGCTTGGACACCTTCTCAGGATACACGACAGCACAATTATATAGAAAAAACCTTCAACTCTCCTATTAGGAGCAGTAAAAAGCGTAGAAGATCGCCAAGAAGATGCGCAGCTGATGTAGATGCAGTTTTACGCCTTATAAATGTTGCAGAAGCGATGGAAAGAACCGAGTCGTATGGATAGTCTATTGTGGAGGTAGCACTGGCTCACCCTGAGCTGTAATTGCTGTGATGATGTTCACTCTTTATACTTGAAATAATGGCAAAAGCGAACCTTAAGAAGAAACGTAGAATAACTTGGAAAAAATTATAATTTTGAAAAAAGAAAGATGCAGAAATCTTGCTTTCCTTACCTCCATGTGAAAGGTATAAGCAAATTTTAATCGATTTTCCTTGAACAATGAAAGTAAA